>VYZM01011971.1:5417-27476 GCA_013398915.1 Dromas ardeola | reverse complement strand
ATGTAGACGTGGTGCTTAGGGACGTGGTGAAGGCTGAGGGATTTGGGTCTCTTCAGTCTGGAAAAAAGACGACTGAGGGGGAATCTTATCAATGCTATAAATAGCTAAAGGGTGGGTGTTAGGAGGATGGGGCCAGTTTCAGTGGTGCCCGGCAACAGGACAAGAGGTAACAGGCACAAACTTGAGCATAGGAAGTTCCACCTAAACATGAGGAGGAACTTCTTTACTTTGAGGGTGGCAGAGCACTGGAACAGGCTGCCCAGAGAGGTGGTGGAGTCTCCATCTCTGGAGACATTAAAAACCCACATGGATGCGTTCCTGTGCAACCTGCTCTAGGTGACCCTGCCTAGGGGGGTTGGACTAGATGGTTTCCAGAGGTCCCTTCTAACACTACCATTTTGTGATTCTGTGGTTTAGTGGTGGACTTGACAGTGCGAGGTTAATGGACTCGATGATCTCAAAGGTCTTTTCTAACCTAAACAATCCTATGATTCTGTGATTCTATATAATTTAATTTCTACAATTCACTTAAAAGTGCATCTTCTGATTTGTTTCATATACATAAGGAATGCTATATTTATCTTTTTTTGAAATACCACATAATTCTTACTGTCAAAGATAACAGAAAGCTATTAAATACAGCAGTAATGATCTACTCTGCCAGTTGACAATCTTTTAAACAGGATCATGAGTAAAGAACTGTGTTCGCACAAGGCTTAGTGCATATTCAGTAGGGATAGGTAATCTCTATTAACTTCGGAAGTGCTCCCCCCGCATTGACAACTAATAGAAGCTAGGGAGAGTAGGAAACTAATACAGGCTCCTTACTGAAGTGAACAAATTAATTGTAATGAGTTTGGGCTCATTACTGGTGCATTAGAACCTCTCTTCCTGTACAAAGTCTGTCTTTTCATTTACAGATTTCTAAGGAGTCACTTTGCTAAATCTAGTCAAGTCATCATACATATTTTTAGGTTAATTCCAGATCAGGGTTTTGGTTAGTTTGTTCTTCCATTCTTGTGTTTATTTTACACTTTCCTCTGGGATTATTAAGTTTCAAGAAATCATTGTAGTCCTGCTGTGCTGAAAAGAAATTTAATTTGGTTAGTGAAAGAATTCCACAATAAGAGAACATGCCTTTTACAATACTTCCAGTCTATTTGGAAGCCTATGATCTGAGCTGAGATCAATATTGAGAAGTATTTATCATTTGTTTTTTTTTTTTAATCCAGACCATGATCATATTGTGATATGTCACTGTGTTTTATACTTCTGTTTTACTGTTGCACTTCAACCTCAGTTTATGCCCTAGAAATGCGTGTATTTCAGTCACACAATAAATATATATGGGGGATAGAAGGGCAAACAATTGAGAAGCATGCCTCAGCAAATATTTTGTAAGTATGATTTGTCTACTATTGTGAATGTGTTTAACAGAATTCATAAATAGATCCATAAGGAAGAAAAAAGAAAAAAAAAAGAAGGAATAAGCATCTTCACCAGTTTATATCTTAGTTAATTGGGCTTGTGGAAGCATGGAGAAGCAAAGTGGATTCTAAATTGCACTGTAACTGAATGTTTGTTTGTAGAGGTCATTTATTTTGCACGTTTCAAGTAACTGTTTATGGAAATAGATGAGCCACAGAGAATAATGGTAAATCGTAGCTCCTACATAGAGAAACATTTTTTCAGTCACTAGAGAACAATACAACTAAATCATCCCTCTCCCCTCTCCTCTTTCCCTTTTGTGGCCTGTAGAGATTATTTTAGTAGATTTTTATTTCACTAGGTTATTGCCTTAGAAATCTTAAAACATCCATATACTTTATAGGATTAGTTGTACAGTCGTTTTTGGACAGTTTTGATTCTGAGGCTACTCCTCCTTTTCAAGAATGTGTTTATTATACATGTGATTCATACTTTACTACTACAGTTGAATATATTTAATGCACATGTTTGGAAGTTCTATTGGGGATATTAGTATGGGCAGATTCTTCTAAGTATTAGAGGTATATGAACCTCACAAAGAGAAAAATCCTGTTAGAAATAAATGCAAACGTAAGTAATATAAATTAATTTGAACAGAGCCTGGAAAACTTTATGTAATGAAAATAACTATGCTAAATCTTGCATAGTCTCTGTTGGTAACAATAACTGGGGACTGCAGTATACAAAAAGTGAGCTGCATGAAGAAATAACTCATTTTCTTTATCTGAATAACAGGGGAAAAGAAACTTCCATCTAATATAAAGTGAATGTCCAGGCATTTGTATAGGAGGGAGAAAGGGCTGAACTTTTTATTGTGCTATTTAAAGCATGACCTTTGCTTCTGTATTTCAGTTGTTAACGTAGGTGGCAAAGTAGCTTACTAGTGGAGACTCCAAATCACACAAGCCAAACCTTCTGAGACTAACAACGTATTTTACCTTGAAAGTCTGTTATGCATTACCTCAGACCTCCATTACCAGAGTAATTTGCTACACAGTGAAAGGAAGGAATAATAACTTCATTCACAGAGCTAATGAATATTGTCATATTCACAAGTATTGAACCCTCTGTTAGTCTCAGTTCAGTGGCTAAAGATTTACATTTGAGTTATACTTAAAATAAAATAAAATGTCCTTGCTTCCCCTAACCGTTATTTGGTAAAAACAAAGAATCTTGTGAAATGAGTTAAAGGGAAATCTCTCGCAGTGTCTGTAAACACAAGGCCAGCATGACTAGTAAAAGAAGTGTATGTTTAGGTCTTTAATCATTGTAATTTTACTTAAATGCATTCATATTCCTTATCTATCAACGTATGCACATATATAATTTAGTATGACAAAAATGACTGAAAGACCACAGTGATATGTTTTCTTAAATGAACGGACCAGTTCAAAGCCTAATTTTGAGAGATCAAAGGTGCATCTTTTACATATCACATAAAAGGCCAAATATCTTATACTTTTTGTGTATATAGAAATTCTATAGCACTGACTTTTTGTTTTAACCTTACATAAACATAAAGTCATAAAGAGGGTATATTTAGGGTATTTAAGGAACTTTATTCTGTTTCAGTTTAAAAATTCTGCTAGAATAGATTATTTGTATTTCTGTTTTTTTCTTTTACTTTTATTTTTTACATCATGGGATGCTGTTATAGGGGGATTTTTGGAGGAAGAATCAAACATTAAAACCATAATTTTGAATCTTAGCTGGAATTCTCCAAAGTGTTCTCCCTTCTACGTGATTACCATGCTCTCTAATCTTGTATTTTATAATGTTCTGCAACTCTTGATTATTGAACAGATTTAAGTAAAAAAGAAAAAAAAAAGACTATGGTTATTCAAAAAGATTTTCTCAGTAATTACTGAAATCCTTAAGGAGGGGTGGAGGTACGTTCATTTAATAGGATCTTTAAGTCAAGATAAACCTCCTCTTAATCCTGAAATGCATTGCAATTCCATTTGAGGATGAGTTTTTCCTGGTGCTATTGTTCATTTACCCAAATGTATATCAAGGCAGTTAACACCCATTTTTTTTACCTTGAAGTTCTTTTTCTTAAGGCATCCTTTTTAGTGTAGTCATGACAGAACGAATTATTTCCACAGAACCTATCGTCAGTTTTGCAGGAATACACTGTGTGTTAAGAAAGACCTTTGAGTAATTAGTGTAATGCAAGTTATCGCTACAGCTCAGATACACTCCATAAACCTAAATACTGTTAGCTGTTATGTCCATATTAAATCTTAGCATAGTGTGTCCTCTATCAAAATTTCACAGCATTCAATCATAAAATTGACCACAAGAAAATTATGGGTGTTAATGCTTTTAGAGTCCTCCTAATTGCAGGTAATGCAACCTAGCCCAAACTGGCTTTGTTCTCTTCTAAGTACATAATTTACAGAACTGTCTGTCAGAAGAAAGCTAGAAAATAGAAAAAGTAAGTGTGCGCTGTTTTGTGTATGACATTTTTCTGGATTATTATCTATCAGCTAGTTTGTAATGCTGATTATAAATTAAGAGATGTTTATGTCTGTTCTGTATGTGTTTCCTCATCTTTTATGACTTGACTTTAATCAGAGCAAAAATCTCTATTCTAGCAGCAAATTTGCCAGTAGTGTGATACATTAATTGCACTTCACTGAATCAAAGCCATGTATTTCATACTGCAGTGGCAGATTTTAATAACAAGGTTCATCAAAGAAGCTCAGGTGCACACAATGTACTTCTTATTGTAGTGTAGCAATAATTCTGGTCTATCTATCTCACATAAAACAGATGACATACATGGTATACAAAGGGATATACTCAATTGTTTGATGCCAAATTCTGGAATTCCTAAAAAAATGTTCATTAAAAAGAAACACATACTAGGGCAAATCTTAATGAAAGTACATTGTAAAGGATCATTGATTAAGACTACTGGCTCAATTGTGTAAGGTTCTTCCCATGCTCTAGAGGTAAACATAATGCTGAAGGCAGAACAGCCACATTTATTAATGGTGCCTATTTTATTATTAAAAACAGAATGAAAAAAGGCAATTAATAAACAATGGCTTACTGGAGAGCTTTCAACAGAAATTAACCTTTTCAATAATTTATAAGGTAGTTTCTGAGACATTAGTATTGTGTTCCATCTAAAATTGTGCTGAAACTGGTCTTCAAATGAACTTCTCCTGTCTCTCAGATAACTAAAAAGTTTTAAAAAGCTCATTTTACAGCAGATATTGCTCAGTGATTTCTGCAGTATGCAGTCTTTTTGAGTTAGACAGAAAGAAAAGATGTAGCAGGTATGGAATAATCCCAGAATGGGAACACTTAGGAAATGATGCCCAGAAATCAGACATACAGATCTCATAAAGAAATTGCCTTTTTCTGATCACTGGGTAATGGAATAATATTAAAAAAAAAGACTATTTTATAAATTTTGTTGCTACTGACCCTGTTGTCATACATAGAAATACCTTAACACCTGACTGATGACAGCATATTAGACATAAAATGTGTTAAATTTGTGCTTCTATGTAATAGAACAGGCCGAATATTTGCAACATCCCTCCCTCTCCCCCCCAAAAATCCCAAAACATAACCAGGAATAAAACCAACCAACCAACCCAGCAACAACAACAACAACACGGACCACATCTTGTGGTCAAGTCTGAATGCAGTCATCTCCTGCATGCATCTTTATTGGTGTTGCTGTGCTCAAGATCTCACCCTGGGTACATCAATATCACCTGACAGAAACAACAGCAATAACAATGAAGACTACGTGGACTACTGACCTTGGTGACAACTAACAATGCAAACAACAGAAAGCATTGCTAGGAATTTTTGATGTCTTGGAAATGTGAATAAATAAGAATAAAAGAATATTCAAGGTAAAGTAATACAACACAAGTCGCTCCCACCACCCGGTGAATTGGTTGCCCAGCTCGTCCTGAGCAGTGATCGCAGATTCCCACCCCCGGGCCACCCCCCATTTATATGCTGACCATGACGTCTATGTTACAGAATATTCCATTGGTCATTCCATTGTTCTGTCTATGCTCCTTTTCAGCTTCTATGGCAAGCTGAAAAAAGTCCTTGAATAGTATAAACATCACCTTGCAACAACTAAAACAATATCCACTATTGACATTCCTTTCATACCAAGTCTGAAAACACAGCAACCACCAGAAAGAAAATTAACTCTATCCCAGCTGAAACCAGGGCACATTCTTTTAAATCCACTATTATTAATAGGGATTTAATTTATGTTTCAGATTAATATGGATCTTCCCTTACAACGGTCTTTCAGCCATCAGAATAATCATTTAAAAATTAAATAATTATGAAAGAAGCTTTTAAAAAGTCCTCACAAACACTTGCTTGACATTTGGGATTACTGTCCAATATGGTTTAAACATCTTTCAGCAGGCCTCTGCTTTAGTTTCATGAATTTACTCACTCATGAAGATCTGGGGTCTAATTCTAATTCCCCTGCTTTCTACCATGTTACCCTTTACTTTTTCTTCCCTGCAATGATTACTAAAATATACCTGTTTGTTTTTCTTAAGCCTTTTTAGTAGACATTAATGTTGCTTCTAGCATAGGATCATAGAATCACAGGATAGTTTGGGTTGGAAGGGACCTTAGAAGGTCATCTAGTCCAACCTCCCTGCAATAAACGGGGACATCTCCAACTAGATCAGGTTGCTCAGAGCCTCATCCAACCTGACCTTGAATGTTTACAGGGATGGGGCATCTACCATCTACCACCTCTCTGGGCAACATGTGCCAGTGTTTCATTACCTTCATTGTAAAAAACATCTTCCTTATATCTAGTCTAAATCCACCCTCTTTTAGTTTAAAGCCATTACCCCTGTCCTATTGCAACAGGCTTTGCTAAAATGTTTGTCCCCATCATTGCTGTAGGCCCCCTTTAAGTACTGAAAGGCAACAATAATGGCTCCCCGGAGCCTTCTGTTCTCTAGGCTGAACAACCCCAACTCTCATGTTGTTACAGTTTAGAAGAGAAAACAGAAGGACAAATGTAACATTCTTTGATTTTTTTCTGAGAACTTCCATTGAGAAGGGATGGACCAGATGTGTGTCTTCTTTGAGGTTTCAGACAGTCAAGTTCTGTTTAGCTACTTCTGTTTTTAAGATTTCTACAGAAGACACGTGGGTCTAAATGAATGGAAAGGATGGCGCAGCAGCTAAGATACTGATGTAAGACTATAGAATCCTGAGGAAATCAATTTTGTGTCTTAATTTTCCAACTTTCCAACTTTAAAGTGGGAAATAATATATTTTATTCTTATGAGTATACTGTAAGGAGATATTTTATAAACAATATTAATTGTTGAAGTATAATGATGACGTGTGTTACATAAAGCCATCAGAAGGTTAGTATCTCACCTCTTCTACCTTTTTTTTTCATTAGATTCAGATGACAACTCCAGTTCTTTTCTATTGCCTGAATGAAAAAAAGGCATCATATTCACTGAAGTTCACTTTATAGCTGAGTGTATGAAGTAAACAAAAGACAGATATGTACAGGATAAATTTTTTTGTTGACTTGGTCTTTCTTCTTCACCAGGACAAGCGTGAAGGGAAACCAATGTGCATAAGTGGTATAAATTATAGTTGGCTGATAACCAGGTGATGGAAGACTACCAGAAGAACCTAAGATTATTCTTTTGGGGTTTTTTGGCTTATTGTTGGCAGAACATGCTTTGTTTTGTTATATATCAGATGTTAATATTTTTAGAGGCTTTATACAGTCACAGGTGTGCGTGGAAGTATATTCTTTTACAAACTGTTCTCTGAGCTACAGATAATGTACAGACTAGTTAACATCTGTCTCCTCATTTTTGAGAGTGGACTAAAAAATGGCAACCACAAAAGGCTGCTTTTCTCTGTCTCTCAAACCATTTAGCTACAGTTTAATTTTGAAGAAACTTGTCTGCACCAGACTGTTACAGCAATGTTGTCTGGTTTCACTAGTGGACTTTTTACTGAGCTTAGCATATTTTTAATAGCATAAAGCTCATCTTCAGGTTGCTGGTCATGCTCTGTGTAAAAATGTCTACCTCAAAACTTTTTCTAAACTAGAGCTACAGAACACAGATAAATATTTCACGACATGCTTCATTAAAAAAGGCTATTTTCTTTCTGAAACGGGAACATTTTCTTAAATTGAAGACATTTGTGAAAGCTTTTCTTATGTTATAAGCTTCCCCAACTGTCTGTTTTGCAGCAGGTCACAGATATGATACTCAGGAGGGTCCTTACGCCATAGCATTACCCCAATTTTATCCCAAGAGGTTCTATTAAAATTTTACCAAAACAAAGCTGATATTAAAAAGTTACTAGGTTGAGGGTTTTTTTTTTTTTCAGTTTGTGGTCAGAACTTTTCACCAGCTTGACAAAATAATAAATGAGCATAAATATTTTAAGGCAAATCTGATGTCCCTGTCAAAGCTGCAACGTACAGGGGGAGCAACTAAGGGACGACAGAAGAAGGGAAGATTTCACACAAATCATAAGTAGCCCAATGAATCAGGAGCTTTTGCCTCTTTAAATCAAGTAGAAAGGATGAATTTCATCCAGGAGTCTCTGACGGTACTGTGTGGTCAACACCATGGTTATATGAACTCATCCTAAACACTGAACTGAACAGACATTTTCTGGAGGGAGTAAGCGGGGGTGCGAGGGGTGGGGTGGATGGTGTCAGGGAACCATACAAGAAGGCTGGGGTAAATTTCCTTCTTTTCTGGTTTGTCACCTGAACGCATCTAATTTCCTCTGCTTCAGAAAGAACCACCACTTACTGCCAGAGAGCAGGCGTTATTCACCTAGCCCACCTGGCTGCAGTCTATGCAGAAGTGCTGGCAGTATGTTCTTGCTGATGAGTAACGGGGACAGGTTGCTGTATTGCCCAGAATTTATCTAACTTTGTCATGAGTCATTGTAACCCATACAACTTCAGATCAATATAATTTCCCACATGCCTTACAAAACACAGGTTATTTAATTAGTGACTCCACCCTTGGGTAATGAATTGAGTGAAAAAATAGGCATAGAATGCCTATAAGCTGCACACAAATTTCCTAACTTTTGACGTGAATGCTATGAAATGTGCAAAACGATAAGAGTAGGCTAGTAAAAGAGTGATTTTCTGATTCAAAAAGAACATCAAGATCAGGCCTTATAAAAAAGGACTTTCATTAAAAAGCATGGGAACAGAATAACAAAGTTTATACAGTCATCTGGTGTGGCAGCTAAAATTCTGAAGCAAGTTAATTTTATTCCTCTAAAAACAATTTTTTTATCTTGTTTGATACTTTGAACAAAATCCCAGTGGGATATTCGGTTCTTCACAGTTCCTTTCTTAAGGCAAGTCCATTCATTTTGTTGGCTTTTCTTCCAAAGTCTGCCTTTCTGCTACCCAGGATTCATTCCATCAGGGAATTCAACTAGATATCCGAAGTGACACTTTGATTTCATTTGTTCAGGATTTTAACAAGCAGTGAAACCTTAGCATACTGATAACCAAACTGGTAGGGCCTAGTTGTCCAGCAACTGGATTCTGCCAGCCTTTTATTCAATTGAAGTACCTGAATTTTTTTATTCAACTGAATGTCCTCTTCAGGCTTTTTTCTTTTTGCATTTTCAATAAAGACAGCAAACAGTCCACCATTTTTCGTGTAATATACTTTCCAAACAGCTAAAGTTAATTCCCTGTTTTCTAAGTCTCTGTTTTTAGTCTTGAGAAGCCCAATACCTTCAGTCCTGTCATGTCTTTTAGCTGCCATAATTGCATAGAATATATGGTAAATACATACTAAAACTAGGTATTTTGAATAGCAAAGTAGTTTGTATATCTGTTGTTAGGCATTTTAGCAATTCATAGTAGGTCTCACAATTTTTATTCATATTTTTAACTTTTAGCGAAAGCACTTTATTGAATTTGTTATGTGTATTTCATTTATATATGTTGCATGATTTTGGGGGATGACTCTCAGTTGGATGCTCTACATAGACAGCATCTGTTTCTTAAGTACACAAAAATGCAGTAGCACTCCCTGGGTATTTTGGAAGCTATTCTTATGTTCACAGAGGTAAGCATATCACAACTTAGATTGAGCACAAAAAGCAGCATGTGGCTTAAAAAATGAGGAAATTGTAAGATCCTTTAAAAAAGGATCACCATTTTTCCTGTTATCCAAGATATAACAACTGTCTTTGTTTTGCCTGTATTAGCTCGATAATGAATAACCTATACCTTACTTGATTTCTATGACTTATTTTCTATTCTTTTGAGCTATATCAGTGCTGTATGTCATTATTAAGACAGGATGATAAACATTTTAGTGGTTTTTATAAACTTTAGTGGGCTTTATGAAGTTCTTGTGGGGATAGACCTGTCTATTTTCCTCCTTCAAGGTGCAATTTCATGAACGGTTTAACAATTCAAATGTGGTTTGCAAGTAATAGAAAAAAAATAGTTCCACTCTTTATCTCCCGCAACATGGACACTCATTCTCTTGTTTTGCATTAGGATGCCGTTTTTTTCAGAGCTAGCTACCTCAAGCCCTTTCCTCAACCTAATGTTTTAAGTAACAAATTGTTTAATAAAGCACCTAACCTGTTCCTGTGGAATAATCTAGCGTGTACTGAATTGTTATTACTCCCTGTCTTTCCGGTTTTCATCAGCTTTTCCTTAAACTCTAAAATTTAATATTCCATTGTCATTAGGCCTGGAGCATCCATCTTAATTGCTTATTTTGGTCTTAGGAAGAGGCTGATTACCATTAAAATAAACTTGAAGACATTTAGTAACAAAGGAACAGCTTTCAGCTTTTGAAAACTGATGAATTTCTGGTGTTTCTCTTTTTTTTAACCTCAGAGCATCAGCATTTGCCTACAGTAGTCAAAATTTTACAGGCATATGATGCAATATTACCTATATCTTTTGCGCTATATTGTAAAACTTCTAACTGCTCCCATTTCACTTCAGTCTTCTCTTTTTAATGAGTATATCAAAACTCTACAAAGGTTTGGGTTTTTTTTAGTGTTTCTACTGTCTTTCTCCTTACCAAAGAATGACCAAATCAGTCTTGGTCACTTTGGGGATTTTTGCATTACCTCTATTTTAAAGTTTCCGTTGCTGGCCCATCACCACATGAAACTCCCTATTTCACCTCCACATTCTTGTGATGGTTACAGTGGGCTGTCCTGAGTTTTTCAGTTTGGGTTACTCTGCTAGTGATGTCTGAATAGGAACATGAATTGAATATCTTTGTTGTCTTCTACATGCTTCAAATTTTATTGTCTATTCAAGGCACACTGATGCTCCATCTTCCATTTTTATTTTACTTTTTTCATTTTTTTAATGGGCTGAATGACATCCTCTTTGGTCTCTTTCTGCACGTTCCCTGGTCTTTCCACTTGTTCTTAAAAATGCCTCATTCCTCGTTTGGGAATGCAATTTATTATATGCAATTTCTTTTTTGCCCTTATTCCATCTTGCTTGCTTTCCTAAAATCAGCCCCTGCAATGAGGAATTCATTGCTTTTCCTTTTCTTAATTCTTACTGAAACCTATAGCTTGTAATTCTTCCCACCCAGCCAGCTCCCTATTGCTAAGGAACCCATGGGGAGGGAGATCCTTTGGTTAGCATTCCTCCAGGGAACCATTGCTCTTGACACAGTTCAGTCCTTTAATGGGATGCTGCTCACTCCAACTCCTTTGTGACCTACTAGAGCAAGAAATCTGACAAAGGAAGTATTCCAAACACACCACTCCAAATCACACCACCGAAACCTTGATTTTTCCTTCCAAGTTCACCTCTCCTACCAGGCAAGGTTTGCTGAACTCTCTAGCTGGCACTCATCTTGGTATCAGAAGTGTCACTTGTGATACCATATAGTCTGTCACTTGCGATTCATATAGTCTGACAAGCAGCAAAGGACTGGTATACAGCTGGCTAGACGAAAACCAGCATATTCTACCCTGTTAGCAGCTTGAATTCAGATTGTCAGCCACCACTTCCCCTGCATTCAGTACGCATTCAAAAATTTACTAGCTGGCTACAGGTCTTATGTACATATTTTGTACGAATACACAGTAATCATTGTGCTACAGGCATGTGAGTTCATGCAAATATTCTTGCCTTTGTGTGAAACCATTCCAGATTATACATATTATCAATTATAGTTGCAAGTTTAACCTAGGTAGATTGCCAAAGCGTGCATTCCATTTAGCCTGGCAGCATCAGCATTGCTTAGCATTATTCAGTACAAGTACGGTACCTTGGTACATGTTCCATACAAATATCTTACAGCTTCTGTGGCGCTGCATAATTTCTTTTTAATATATTGTACCCAAAACAAGATCTGTATTCATGCTCAGATTTTCATTTTGTATTATGTTGAAGTCTTTACAAATACAATAAAACTTAATGGACTTGTTAAGTTACCAGAGGTAAAACTGAAGATTTGAGAATTTGTGTTTGTAACTGGGGGATTTGTCATTTGGAGACATGTAAGGGAATCTGAGATGAGCACTTAATTTATCCTTTGTCTTCAATAAATGTCCAAAGGACTCTTGGGATTGCTTCTTTTAAAGATTAAGAGGTTCAATAAACATTACAGTAAAACTCAACCTATTATCAGAATGGAGTAGCTTGCCTTCAGAAGTGCCTTCTTTCTAAAGAAGGAAACAATGAAATACATTGTTTTTAAAATGTCTTCGTAAGCATGAAATTATAGACACTAAAAAAATAATTTACACCAAGAGCTGATTTATGTACCATATTCCTACCAAAAATGTTGGCAGAATTTATGCAGCAAAATTTACAATTAAGAAATTCAAGATACCGTGTAGTATAGTATTATATTAAGGAGGAGTTAGAATGGAAGAGAGGAGAAAAACATGTCTTCAGTGTGGTATATGCCACTGACATGACTGATAACCTAGACAATTTGAAAAAAGTTTTGATTCAACCACTTCTGTCACAAAGGAAAGCATAATCTCCTAAGAATTTTATTTTGGGAAGGAATTTTGAGAAATTTTATTATAGTAAGGAAGATATTATTAAATTACTGGAGATTGTTTTAGATTAACTCAGGCAATTCATTTTTTGCATCCATGGGAGACTGCAGGTTATGAGGTAAACTACATCATGGTCAGCTCAAATATTTGATTTATGGGATGGCATTGGAAAGCAGCAATCATACTTCAGACTAGCAATAGGTGGATAAGTTTTTTATGAACTGTATTTCTAAATGGATACTCAATAAAAAAATAATTAAAAAAGATATTTTATAAAGAATATTAGGAACAAACTTTTTGGTAATGTGACCGGCAAGCAGAAAACGTACAATTTAAAATAATTTTTCTCAGGAATACCTAAAAGATAAAATGATTCATACTCCAAAAAGAAAAAATCATTGGTTTTAATAGGTCTAAACTTAGCTAATATTTTGGAAGATAACAAAGGAATATTATTCTTTGTCAGTAAAATACAATGAAAGAATGTATAACAATGCAGAGTATGGGACAGGAAAAGTATAGTGTATGGAAAGGGAGTTTCTTTTTATTTTTAATGAATAGTCAGTGTGTGGGGAGATCCACAGTAAAACTGACTTCTCTGTTAAAAAAAGTCTGTATTTTCTGTTTCCAAGCCTCCTCTCTATGTCTATTTTTGTTCACAATGCCATTGCACAACAATCATACTCTGCACTCCCTTGGGACTGGCTGCCACCTGTGTCTTGTTGCTGATTCTCCATAGCCTTTCTAAAATATGTTCTCTTTTTCTCTTGCGAAGGTATAACCATATTTTTTTGTCTTCACTCCATCAAAACTATAAACATAATTTTTCAGCCTCAGAAAAGAATATTCAG
Organism: Dromas ardeola; assembly: GCA_013398915.1. NCBI lineage: Eukaryota > Metazoa > Chordata > Aves > Charadriiformes > Dromadidae > Dromas > Dromas ardeola. Next base: position 14,097 of record VYZM01011971.1, on the reverse strand, counting down.
TTGAGTTCTCTCAATAGGAAGAAAAATATTGTCTCTTCACCTCTGATTGCCTGCTAAGTTGTTCATAGTTGCTACCATTCATTCATTGTCATTCAGAAGCAGAATAAGATTCAAATACGGAGAATTATTTCTTTTCCTGGGTAGGTCATTCTTTTGAAGCCACACCTGAATTCACATAGGTGTAGCTGGCGTTTTAGATTCACATTCTGCCTTAGTGTGCGTTACTGTGAAATGTAGAAAGCTCTTTTCAGAAATGGACAGTATAGCACAAACACAGCTTCTTTAACAAGATTAAGGCAAACCTAAGTAAGACAAGATGGAGTGAAAGAATCTCGATCTTGACTTAAAGGGAGTTTGTGAATTAAATCATTTACTTAGTGGAGAAAAAATAGAGAAGTCTAATTTTAATTTTCTTCCTTTTCTAGTATCATATCAATAAGGAATAGAGTGTCATCCATTTCATGCAAATAAAAGCCCTGGTATTCAGCTGGTATAAATTTCTGCAGGTCCCTTGACAGTCTTTACAGTAGCACCCTTTTCCTCTTAGGTGCTTTTCAACAATTTCAAAATATTAGTAGCCACTGAGAAGTTCCTGGTCTCAGGAGAGAAGCGGGACAAATGGGAATGATTCTGGATTGTGTCTATATAAACTAAGGAAAGTCACTGTGAAATTCTGGGGTATTATGCTGATCTGCTCCATCCTGTTTCTGATGGATGTGGTGTATCCTCCTCTGGGGTCTGATGTAGGAACCAAACAGCTTGGTCTCTGCAAATGATCACAAAGGCAGGGCCAGAGCTCGTATAAGAGCAAATTGCACTTCCCCTGAACTATGAAGAAAGCTGGATCAACTCTCTTTTCCCTAGTCCGGCTGTGTACTCCAGCTGTGTATCTAACTGGAGTGGCATGAGAGTGGACATGTGGCAGGCTGCTTAGCCGAGTCCTGCTTTTCAAAGAAAAGAAACTGTCATATTTAGTTTTTACCAGTAGACCCTTAAAATAGAGTTCCCCACCAGCCTGTTAGAATCCTAATTTCTGCCTGTTTAAGATGGTGTAAGTCACCATCTTAAGTTGCTTATCATTTTCATTTGCCTCAGAGGACAACTACACAATGTTACCAATGTATTGAAGACTGCCAAAATTCTGTGCATTTCTGTTTTATTCCTGGAACATCATGAACTCTCTTGAGCAGCTAATTTAGCACCTGAGAGGCTGCTCTTTTTTTATTTTTATTTCTTCCTTACCAGAAAGACTCTGCATGCTACAAGTCATTATGCCTTCAAGACAAAGATTCTGTTCTAATAGCATAAAATATTTTAATATTAGGCTTTGTCTTGTCCTTGTTTAGAGTTGCGGAAAACACTCGGCTATTTTTCCGAAGAACAAAAGAAGGAAGAATGGGTGCGCTAAAATAATTAACACTAGCTCAAAACATTTGAATATGTAAGAGCTGATAGAAACCACATTTGACAAAAATAGGTACTTGCATGCTGATTTATTCAGTTAAATGAAGAACTGTCCCTCAGATTAGCACTTTTGTGTGAACTAAAATAAAAAAATAAAATGATGAAAGGAAATTAAAGTGAAATTAGTTTAATAATAGACAGCAACTTTTTTTTTTTTAATTTAAAAAAGTAGCAAAAAAAGCGCAACATACAGTTTGGAGGAAGGGTGAGTATTACCAGTCTGCTTTGACAACCATTTCAAAAAAAATTAATTTGATTCTTCATTATGTGGCATGTCGTATACTTATTTACTCCTGGGCTACTTGACAATGAAATGACAGCAAGGTTGTAAAGTAATCAAGGAGTTTAAAAGCTACTCAGAATAGGAAATCAGAGCAGTATTGTCAAATTTAGCTATGAACACCCCCTGAAAATACGATCAAAAACTTATTTTTGCTTATCTGCCAGCTTTTAGAGCTTTTATTTCTTCCTAACCATGAAGACACGTGCTGGTATGGAGATGTTATTTACCTAAGACTTTCTGTCTCAGAGGAATAACAATCTCGGTGCTTTTTCTTAGTTCATTCAAAAACAGGCAAGCCTCTGGTACTTAGGATTCAAACTGCACAAAGTTTTAGTTTCAGTTAAGTTTGACACTTCAAGAGTCAAAAGTGAATTTTAGCTCAAATCAGCTGAAACACAGGAAAGATTTCCAAAGCACATAGTAACCCGAAGAAGGTTGCCTCTTCACCGCTGTTGCCTGGGCACCCTCTCCTCCAGGCACCAGAGCTACAGCATCCTCTCGTCTCATAGTCACTCGTTCTGGGGTTTGGAGGGCTTTTTCCACTTGTTTGTTGAGTGTGTTTTGGGTTTTTTTCCATCACATTTTTCCTCTTTCTTTAAGGATGTAAACACAGGTGCAAATCTGTAGCCATCATATCAGTCACTGTACATTGGGTACTCCCCACTCAACACGGGGAGAATGTGGGTTTTTCACAGCAGAGGTGAACTGAACAAAAACCTCTTAAATCAAAAGATCGTAGAACCATAGAATCATAAAATGGTTTAGGTTGGAAGGGACCTAAAAGATTGTCTGGTTCCGACCCCCCTGCCTATGGCACGGACACCTTCCACTAGACCAGGTTGCTCAAAGCCCCATCCAACCTGGCCTTGAACCCTTCCAGGGAAGGGGAATCTACAGTTTTTCTGGGCAACCTGTTCCAGTGCCTCATCACCCTCAGAGTAAAGAATTTATTCCTAGTGTCTAATCTAAATCTACCCTCTTTCAGTTTAAAACCATTACCCCTCATCCTATCACTATACTCCTTAATAAAGAGTCCCTCCCCATCTTTCCTCTAGGTCCCCTTTAGGTACTAAAAGGCCACTATAAGGTCTCACCGGAGCCTTCTCTTCTCCAGGCAGAACAACCCCAACTCTCTCAGCCTGTCTTCACAGGAGAGGTGCTCCAGCCCTCTGTTTATTTTTGTGGCCCTCCTCTGGACATGCTCCAAAGGTCCATGTCTTTCCCGCACTGATGACCCCAGAGCTGAATGCAGTACTCCAAGTGGGGCCTCAAGAGAGCAGAGCAGAGGGGCTGAATCCCCTCCCTCAATCTGCTGGCCACACTGCTTTTGATGCAGGCCAGGATACGGTTGGCTTTCTGGGCTGCAAGCACACGTTGGCATCGTATAGTTTTAATGTTTCTGTGATCAGAGCTCCAGGCTAACTTTGGGCACTTGCACTTAGGGCCAGCAGTTTTATTCTAGCAGTTGAACTGAAGTCCTGACTGTCACTGACTGGTTCCAGTCTACTGATCTTTCCACCTTTTTTTTTTCTTTTTTTTTTTCAGTTGAGCTGATTTACAAAGCAAAGCAGCTTTTTGTTGTCAGTTTGTTTGTTCCTCATTCCTGTTTTTGCTGGAATTTACCTATTCACTGAGCATTAAAAAATCATCTGGAGATAAACTAAGTTTATATAGCTTTTAATGAAAAAAAAATATAGCTTTTTTTTACCTGAAACTCAGACTAACACTATTTTCAAGGGTAAGGAAATAACTAAAATAACTAGACTTACTCAGCCAAATATGGGGATTTCTAATGAGTCATCCAATTCCTACCCCCAGGCTGAATTGGTTTAACGTGTCTTCCTTCCCTACCGAATGAGCATAAAATGTAATGCCTGTGATTCCATAGCACTGTGACACTTTGTTCCTCTTCAGCACTCTACTCAGAGCAGTGCAGTCTCTCTTTTTTTAAAGAGGGAGAACAGTCCAAAAGCTTGCTTATTGGTGTACATCAGCCATCAATAGCCTTTCAACGTGCATGGTTTACAATTGCAGTTTGCTGTGTTTAAATGTCATCTGCATTCTGTAATTAAACAAAAACCTGCACACATTAAAAAAATATATGGAAAATTGAGTATATATGCCAAGAGTTTCTGTTATTGTGGGTTTTTTTTTCACTGTATGGGAATTATTGACCTCCAAGGACCCATCGTCCTCGAGTTCCGTTTTCCAAGAACATATTTATAATTTCCTTCCTTTGCAAATATCAGACAAAGTACTTCCTAAGATTTCTCTGGAGCAAAGCAGTTTTTAATAGTACTGGTTGTATCTAATGTTCTAACAGCAGTTAATTTCCCTTAACAGTTACGAGTGTATACACAGTCACATATAAATCCAGATAATTGTTTTCTTGAAATTTATCACAGAAATAAGTTGAAAAACAAGGTAGTGGAAAAAAAAGACTAATAGATTTTTGGAAGCTCTGCCATCTGGTATATTTTAAAATGAATCTAATTATCTGGAAAATGTGTGTCTATAAGCAAAATGTATGCATGTATGAATAGATGCATTCAGAACTGAAGTCTACTTATAAGCAACTGTAGCCAGTGCATATTAATTTTTCAGTTTTATGACGTGGAAGTCTATAACATGATAGGAAAGGCAACAACAACAGGAAAAATTATCTTTCATTTCTTACTATCTCTGTTCTCATTTTTTAAATCAATAGACTATTTTCTTAATATCACGATGCACAGAGTTCAAATGGGAACAAGTGAAGAACTGGCCTACTAGATAATGAGCATAATGGACAGCCTACTTTACAGACAAAAATGGAAACATTTTGGAAGAGCAAACCTCAGAAGAAATAGAACTATCACCCGTGAATATTATTGGGAAAAAATTCTGGAGAATTAATATTTAAGCTAAAGGTAACACTGGCACCAGAACTGATAAGTGTAAGCTGAGCAGATAATAATTTATCAGAGGATACCTATCCTAGAGAAGAGTAGGTTTCTGGAACAGTTTTCTAAAAAGAGTAGCAGAGACAAAAATATAACTTGCTTTAAACTGAAGCTTGATGCATTTATGAGAAGGATCGCATGACAGTTTCCTTTTATAGTAAGAGTTTGGAGTTGATGACTTAGCAAATCCCTTCCACTCTTCTGTTATTTGTCATGATATTTTTAAGCTGTGATTTTCAACACTTTACAGATTGCCATCTGAGGCACTTCATAAATCTGCCTATACAGAAACTGAATTGATTTTTGCCACTCTAGCAAAATAAGCCTGATAATCCAGAATTTATTTCACAACAAATCTTTGAAAAACGTATCGTAACTGTTAATTTTACTGGTTTTCTTTCATTTTAAACATAAAAAACCCCAGACTGCTAATAATTTGTTTTTAGTGTATTATATGTCTGTATCAATTACACTCAATTCTGTCTGTAGCCCCGGGAATTAATCTGACAATCATATTTCACTTTACAGCCATTTCCTAGGTAACCAAAAGAGCCACATACGTCCAATACAGCCATTAGAAACTTTTTCTTTTCCCCAGTGACTTCTTTTTTATTGTTGAGCTCTTCCATACACACTAAAATATCTATGCAACACTGTCATTACTTTTCATAATGGTATACAGATATGAAATGCATTAATGAGCTGTGGGAGAGCAAAAGAACAGGGGAGACTGAAACATGCTATTAGGAACCATGAAAGGTGAAAGGGATAGAGACCAATGTTGAGGAAAAAACAGTAGCTATGAAAAACAAACAAATTTGAAAACAAATTCAAAACTTGAATGCTTGTTTGAAATCACTTTAATTTGCAGGAGAAAAAAAAACTGGTAGCAAAAGTTATTATCATCTTGTTTATTTGATATGTTAGCATGTTCAAATTTGTTTTACATGGAGAAAGCAGAAGAGAAAACATTTTTAATTTAGATATGAAAAAAATGGGACATTCAGAAACAGAAGGGGTAAGAACTACAGTGGCAAGAGTACAAAATGACCCAGAGCACATTTTGTTGATTTACTGTGGTTTTGCTCTTGAAAACTTTGTGTGTTTATCCATGTATTCTATTGATTTGTTTCTTTTTGGAAATGTGGAAAAAATTGGACTTTTGGATTATTTGGAAAAGACCACTGATGTTCAGGGCAGTTGACAGCTTAGGCCAACCCCAGCGATATCTATTTACAATTCATGTATGTCATTTTGATTATCATAATTCTTGTGCATCATCACATTGTTTGATTCAATAAATCATGGATTTAAAAGTTTACTATTTTTTGTTTGGTTTGTTTGTTTGTTTTTATCACAGCAGTCTCTCTGTTTCCAAATGTCATTCACTTACCTGTTGCCTTCACTTTATTTTCTAAGTTTTCGTGCTCTGCATGGGTAGTGCTTTCATTTCAATGTGTGTGTGACTTTCATTTCCTATGGTTTGTTAGTGTGTCACTTGTCTATTCAGTTTTGACTTTAGTGAATTTTTCTTCTTTAGAATTTTTCTTCTTTAGTGTCAATACCACATCTGCAATTTATTTTAGGAATTTTTTACTTTTGGTAATATTCAGTTACTACGTGTCTTGAAAGTTTTCTGTGTTAGAATACACCCTATCTTCTGAAAGGGTGTATTCAGCAGAAAGTAGAAAGAGAGGATGAATTCTGAGACAGCATCAGAATTTGTTTTCCCAGGCAGATAGAATGGTTTCTATATCAATGTTTACAAACACAGAAAAACTAAGGATACTACTATAGGGAAACAGATATAAAATAGCTTGAACTACAGATATATGATGCAATGCATGAGTATGTACATGTACTTCCATAGATACATACTTACATACATATATTTGTGTTGCTTCCAGGTACAATCACTATTGATGCTATAACCTTCAAGATATGCGTGTGTCTTCCTGGTTTGGCTTTCATTCAAAGTGTAATAATTTTTGTGTCTTTTACCTCTGAAAAGGGCTTTTTTCCTGTGAAAAGTTAGGTAACAATTTCAGTACCCTGTAAATTGTTGGTCTTTCAGTTTTGTTCCTCCACTTGAAGAATGCTGTTGAGATGACCAGTAATTTTCCAGACCTCCAACAGTAAGAGAACAGAGGGATGGCCTACTTTCTAGGGGGGCAGACGGAAGAGGGTGAGTATAGAATCGCTATTTTGCCAAGCTGGAGCAATTTCAGGGCACAGGAGTTGGGGATATCTGGGACAGCAGCAGGGCATCACTTGTTCAAGTTGGCTTCCTACTGTTTTGTAGTAAAGAAGCCCAGAGGTTAGAAGAAATTTCTCTGTATCTACTAGGCAAGAGGCCTCTTTGTGTTCTGGAGCTGGCTATTACAGCTATTTGGGCTGGCAGCTTTTTACTGCTGGCAGCAATAAGATGCAGATGTTCATGTTGGATGTTAGCACTGGTGGTCATAGTCTGTTCTACTTCTCTACACGTGCTGAAACTCCCAGTAAATTATAGAAAAATAGCACATATTGTGTTTAAGGGGCAGTTTATATAGATTTCTCTTATTATTTTTATTTATTTATATGTAAATATACATGTAAAATATCTCCTGCAGGACTATGAAAATCTCCACTGGGCTCCCATATAGACACAGAAGTACCACATTTTATCTTCTCTTTATCCTTTTTAGAGAATGGTTATGGCTTCTTGGCTTGAGATCCCTCACTACCATCCAGGTGGCAGTGCTGCACCATATTTAGCAGTTCCATATCATCTGCAGATTCGTTTATAAACTTCAAGGAAATGACAGAATGCAACACCATCAATGCACAACATTTGAAGAGGAGGCGACCAAAATTCCAGTCCTTCTTCACCAGGTACGTGATGATGGGAGGCTTTCACTGTTACTTGCCTTAGTGTCAACAGCAATGAAGTCACATGAGATGTGGGAGAAGAATGTGCCAAGCAAGATAAAAGCTTCCTTTCTCACACAAGCCAATAATAGTCTGGTGGAGACAGGAGAAAACAGTTTGTTTTGAGCTGCTTCACTACTCTGCAGGAAATCACTCCAGTAAAAATTGCTGCTTTATCTATTGCTTCCTATCCTTCCCTACTAGGTAGTGGCTTGGGAAACACTCATTCTTTCTCTTTTTCATGCCTTAACATTCAATTAAGAATCAAAGACACTTTAAAGCATACTTAAAGTCTCAGAATTATTTCCAACATTTCCTAACTTTAGATTCAGAGTTAAAATTTATTCTGCAGTCATTTTTCCTCGTTGAAGATGGGGTATCCTTGCAGCTATTTTTCAACCTTTTTTGTGTTGCAGGATATAATAAAATAAGCTTTTCCATCAGATGTGTTCACTTTTCTTCAAAACACACTCATCCGACAAATCCCAGTGATTTGGTATGGCTACAGTTTCACTGAAACATCAGACGACGTTTTCACCTCTTAGGCCAAACTGAGTCCTCTGGACATGCCTTTCAATGCATACCAAAATGAAACCTGGGAACACAGCATCTTTTCTAGTGTCTTGGTTTCTGCTGGCAGATATTCTCGTCTGCAGAGTGATGATCTGCATGACAATACATTCCCCCTCTTACAAGAAGCAGCTGTCAGGGTTGAACCTGCATTGCCAAGTCCACCTAGTTGTCAGGTTATAGATAGGCGATGAGTCTGAGAAAGTCCTGCTTGAAAGTTGTAAAACTAAAGATCGCTATAGTTTTTCAGTAAGCAGAAGAGAAGAAAATGCAACAGTTGAAACTAGGTAGAGAGAACTATGGAAAGAACTGTCTTCATGTGCAGCACTCACATTTCCTCTTAGGGAACTGTTTTTATAGAAGAGCATGGGGAACAAAGCGAAAAGGAGATGCGTTCTGCAGAATTAGTCTCTCACACAAAACTGAGGATTATTATCATATAATCAGAATGGTTTGTGTTGGAAGGGACACTTAAAGATTATCTAGTCCACTCCCCCTGCCATGGGCAGGG
>VYZM01011968.1:51779-81930 GCA_013398915.1 Dromas ardeola | reverse complement strand
GCAGGTGCCATGGCCAAGTTTGCGCGGGAGGCGTGGCCTATGCTGACCGTGGGCGTGGCTTAGAGGAGGAGGAGGCGGGGCCTGGGATGGCCGGGAGGTGGGGCTATAGCATACGCACGGCTCCCCAGCTGCAGGACCTGCCTTCGCGGGGGGGGGGGCACCACCCCCCTTAATTATCCCGCTCTTGGCGCTCATTAGGGTGATGAGCGGTGGACGCTTTAGTCCAGCCAGGGACTGCAACTGCTTAGTGGCGTGCGGGGCGCCCTGTCCTGTCCGCACTAGCAGCCCAGGCGGGAGGCGGTGCTGAGAGCTGTGGGTGGGCGGGGCCATGGGACAGGTGGCGGGGTATGGAGGGCTGAGAACCTGTAGAACAGGGTTTTTTGCCCCACAGCGAGCCTCAGGGATCACTGTATTGGTCTGCACGTGGCACTAGGACTGTGCGGGTGAGAGCAGCGACTTAACACGTGCTGGTGAGCGATTTTAAAAAAATAAGTCAACATAGATTAGGTCCTGGAGGCAGGCAAGAAGAAATGCAAAGCTGTTTTTTTGAGAGAGGGCAGCGATGTTTATCAGGAAACAGTGCATCCAAGAGGACCAGATGCAAGTGGCTGATCTGCAAATGAGTGATAGGCTTGTGATCTTTGGGCTTTGCTGTGTTCTTTGCACCTTTCCTCCCCTCTGTGCTCTCAGCAATCTGCCATCCTCATCATGCACACGCACAAGGCTTCCAGCTTGTCCTTCTGGTAAGGGAGACTGCACAGTGTTACTTACCACCCTGCCCTCGAGCACACAAAGCAATTAGACACAAACCAGGGACAGCAGAAGCATGTTGGTGATGCAGACACCTCAGCAGACAGCTGCAGAGGCTTGGTGGTACCATGGCAGCTTTGTACAGGAGGGAGCTCTGCCCTGTCCAGGGGTCGTCACTGCTGCACTCGCTGCCTGCGCTAGCCGTGCCCTGGACAAGCCCTTCTGCTGATGCAGCTCAGTGCCTTCAGCTGCCCCGTTTGCCTCCTTGAAACAATCACTTCACCAGTCAGTTTGTTTAAATCAGACCCCTGGCTTACAATCTGATTTCAGCAACATGGCCAAAATACAGTGCTGGTAGAAATCTAACTGTCCTCTTGCTTTGATGTCAAAAAGCTTTTGTACCTTGAACCCCTGATTGTTTTGTCATCAAGACTGCAAGGCACAAAATACACCTCTACTTGAACAAGCAAGACACTTGTCAAATAGCTGTGCACAGCAATACGGGGCTGACTGTGACCGACACCTTTTTCTGCTAAAACCAGAGCTTGGTTCCCTTCTGAAGAGCCATCGGCAGTGCAGAAAATATACATAAAAGTAGTATATAGAGTGGGTGTATATATATACACACACACACTACAAGTCACTACAAAATGACCATTGGGAAAGCAAGTATGTATCACATATATGTGTATCACATGATAGTAAGAATTGCAACTAGTGAAGCAAGTATGTATTTATAAACCTTTACCTGTGTGCACACCTACAAATATATTATGTGATGTATTAGCAGTACAACACTCGCCAAACAGCTCCCAGGAGCGAGGCCAATCAACAACAGAAAAGTCTCACATCGTGGGGTCTGGAGCCAGCCACGCATCCCCAGCAAGGGTCCAGCAGATCTCGTGCAAGCTCAGGCGAAGCAGCTCGTTTTGGGAAGGTAGCAAGTTACTTCTTATACCTTTTTGCTGTGGATACATACCTGGGTGTAGGACATCAGTTCCTGGAATAGTTGTTGCTCACTCCTGTTGTCCGAGATGGTCAGTTCATTATCATTGTTTCTTTGTCCTGTACCCCTCAAGTTCTTTTTTTTGTCCTGCCAGCTTCTTCTCATTAAGGATGTTTCAACTGAGCTTATCAGGAACATCTCGGGGAGATTATCTTTGTCAGTATGTTCACCAGGTCACCTTTGTGGCAACCCCATCTTACGGGCATGACTTGAAAGAATAAAGTAATCGTTTATTAATGAATGCACATAAATGACACCCGGGATTGAGTGCATCACACAGCTCGGTGCCAGCATGCTCCCCCTTCCCCTGTGACACCCGAGGAGCTATTCCACTGTTCATCAGTCCAGTAGGGAAGGATCGCTTCCTGCTCCTGCCCTTAATGAGGCAAGAAACTTAAGTAGCTGTCAAACCCACCACCCCCCCTTCTTTTTCCTTCAGGGACAGGATTCAGCTCTGGCCTTTGAGAGGAAACGCATTTATTTCACCTGTCTGTACTTGTGCCCTACCTCTGGAATAAAGCCTCACAAGACATCGCCATAGCTCTCAGCTTGCTCATACCTTTATGCGAGGTGGCTGTACCACATCAAATCCAGACCATAGATGAGAGTACAGAGCTGAACCCTCCCTGGTTGGCACAGGAGGTTACAAAGCCCACAGAAGGTTTCACAGCCTTGTGTCTAGAGTTCAGCATGTAGTTTATTATCTAGGATTTAGACATTTCCCTCACCTCCAACAAAGAAGCAGCTGTAGAACCCCAGGATGGACACTTGCAAGCATCTCCACCTGAGGGTGCCAAGGACAGCTGAGGGAGACTCACAATGGCACTGAGCAACACCTTTGGGCCCTATCAATCCCACAGCTCTTAACTGGCTGCAGGATGAGATGAGGCACTCGAGTTAATTCCCATCCATGGCATGATGCCATCCACACCTGGATCTGTTATCACTGGCTTCATTGTGGAGACCTGGGCCCACCAAGTGAGGATCAGGTACACCTGGGAACAGCCAGAACCAACAAGCCCTGGCCCTTCCCTAAATCTCCAAACCCAGGGAGAGAACATGATGCAGGCATGAGATAGCATCATCAGGCAAAACAAACGCATGCTTGCACAGGCACTTGCATGAACACGTATATGCCTTGTGCTGACACACACACACTTGCATCGACCCACAAGGGCTTGCACAGACAGATGCTCCCATGGACATAGACCTCACAGCACAAGTATATGGAAAACAACAAACTCCCAGCCTCTACGGTTCTATAGCTAGGGGGGTCTGGGTTGCAAGGCAGAGCTCTCCTCAGGGGAGGCAGCTGGGGCTGGCAGAAGCATTCTTCCCAACTGGTCCAGCCAGACCCTCTGCTCTTCACTGATTCCACCATGATACTCCCTCACCACTCCTTCATTCGCTCTGGAGCTCAAAGAGGCTGCAGGACAACGAAGTCACAATTCGCTTGAACTGAATTTGTAGGTGGAACCGCAGCTACTTAATTACTCACCTCCATGGAATGCTATTTGTTACAATAACAGAAAAAAAATTAGAATATCTTTCAAGTCACGCATTTATTATGCAGACTCATGCTTGTAACTCTAAATGTACTGAGTGCATATGAAATACTCTGTTTCACTGTACAAAGTTCTACTAAGCTACGCCAACTAACTCAAAGGATTAAACATTTTATTATAAACCTAAATTCCCTTTCTTCAGAAATGAGTTAGAAACATTTTCACATATGCCTGGACCTTCACTTTTCAAATGAATATCTCAAAGAGAGCTGTATTTCAATGACTTGCTGGAACGATACTTCTGAGTGTTGGCACTGAATACCCAATGCCTAAGGTTACTAGAATGAGCGCAGAAACGTGCAATCTCCTTAGCATTCCATTTTCTTTTGAGTCTTAGAGATGATGGGCCACCTCATGTAATACTAGTGAAGTTAACTCTTGAAATCATGTGAGTTCATTTCAGTTGTTAAGGCACATCCTTTCTTCTGCACAAGTTAGTTTTACATACTGTAACAATAAACTAAACTCAAGGTATTTTAACATACTGCCCTCTTTGCAGATACATTGTTACTGCAGTATTTAAAAATGCTAACATAAATATTTATAGCAAATACAATTCCAATACATATATGTCAATTTATTGTACCACCATTCATATAAAGCATTTCAATCCAAAAGTGGTCAGAAACAATCTTAAATACCTGCATAAGAATTTACAAACGTTAGTAAAGATATACCACAGACTATAGCTTTCTAAGTTTTCAAGTGTAAGTTCCGGTAGATATCCATGTTTAAATAAAGTGGACAATACCAGTAGAGATGCATACCTCTATCATCTTTATTTATAAAGAAGTGACAACACTAGAAAACACATTGATAACCAGTGCTTTGAACAGTGAAGGTGGGATCTAAAAAAGTCTGATTAAACTAAACAACCTTAGGTCTTTATCAAGTTGCGTATCTGCCAGGAATGCTGAAATGCAAGAGTTTTACACTTGCAATATTACATAAAGGAACAGCCACATAATATCAAATATAATCTCCAATTTCCAAATCGGTACATAAAAAAAGCCATCAATAACGCTAAGTATTAGAAGACCACTGCAAGTTCTTATTGCTTTTTGAGTTAAATAATAATCTTCAAATAAACCGAAACCCAAACCATCTCTACAGCATCTTGTTCATCCTCCTGTTCATTCGTTAACACTGGAAGCAATCAGTTATTATATGATGTGGCAACAGAGGCATTTAAAAAAAAAAAAAGCCAAACAAAACCTATTTTTAAGTACATGGACATCCCCACCCTCCCTGCCCACCCTCACCCTGAAATCCACTATAACCACTTAGTGACAGTAGAGGAGAAAACTTGATAGACAAAACCAGAAATCTGACTACAGTAAGAAGGAAACATAAAGGGATATATAGCTTCCTTAAATATTCAAAATCTGATGTCTTCCAAAACAAAGCACATCATCCTCATTATTTAAAAAGGGAAGTTGCTTTATAGGTATCTAATCCTCGCACATGCTGAGTAGTTCTCAAGTCCGCTGAGTTCCACTGTGCAGCAGTTGATTTTGAATTCAACAATACTTCAAAAACTACAGTAATATTCAATCCGCTTTTTACTGAGGAAAAAAACAAATGCATGTTGATGTTGTTCTTGCCAGTTCAGCATTTCTGCATCAATTCCATTTCTCTTGCAGTATGAAAGCTCTACCAGCATCAGTCTTCAGAATCGTCCTCAGAAGCTGTTGGAACAACACAGTATAGTCAGAAGCCTTGACGGAGGTCTGTGAAATTAGAGCACTTTCAGATGAGCAGTGGAAATAAAGGTAATTTTATAATATTAAACAGCAGATTGTAATACCTGCCCAAACCTTGTATAATTACATGGCTTAATTTTTAAATGCATCTCATTTCTGAAAAACATAGCACTTTCAAATCGAAACTTGACATTACAAAATGCAGTGTCCTCCTGCTGTTCTTCCTCAAAATAAAAGGAAGAAAACTTAATTACGCCAGAGATTCAACTTTTATGTAGTGTTTACAGTGGCTAATTCCAACAGTAGTCAGAGGAGAATATATCCAATCCATGACAGCAGCACTCAACACAAGGGAAAGAAATTACTCACAAAATTAACAATTTGGATACTAAAATGTCTAGAAGGTTCAGTAGTCTTAACAAACAGGAAGACTCTTTAAAATTTTTTATATATATACACACATATACATACACACACACACACACATACACACACACACATGCGCGCGCCTACTTGGAAGCAGCTCCTCTCTCCCCCCCCATTCTTTCAGCATATGCAAAATGAACATAAAGCCCACATATGCACAGGATTTTGTTGTTGCAAGGTGAATTAAAAGACAAATACACACTTGTCAACTATGATTAAAAAAGTCAGTACACACATCTACAATACGTTTGTAAAGTGTTAGCTTGTCTGTAACAGGAATTTAATCTGTCCTCTCACGCAAACTCTGCAGTCAAGGAAGTATTTATACTAGAGTAAGTTGTTCCATCTCTGAACACAGAAAGACACATGGTCTGTCTCCGCACTTCTCCAATTCTTAGAAGAGTAATGTAACTACAGTCACATCAATAATAAATCTAAAAGTCAGTAATCCTTGCCTAAAAGTCAGATAAAGCCCAAATCAAATATAGATTAAATTACTGTGTAAAATGACCCTCATTGAGATTAATTTTTACTCTAATGATGCACGTAAGTTATGAATAAATTCTGAAGTCCACCTTTGTCTGCTCTGAATGAAGAAATAATCATCTGCTCATTGAACTAAAAATCTTCCACACACACCGCATTCCTTATTGTACTCCAAATACCTCCTATGCACTGAAAATTTATATACGAACTTTGAATGTTGACAGACATTCACATAAAAAAAAATAAAAAAGAGAGATAGATAGATCAACTACACTTCTATTGCCTATTCATCATGCCCACAAATAATACTTATATTCAGGATGCATTTACCAGAAGTCAGCATATACTTTTGAATTTAAGCACACTGAAGAAGCCATTAGGTGAAAAGTAGGCTACTCCTTTGCCAAAATTGGCAACCATTAAATTTCATTCCTGAAGTGATCAAGGAACACACACAACCAAAAAGTATGTATGGATAGAAAAAAAGAAAGGGGAGAAGAGGAAATGGCAAGAGAAGCATGGTAATTTAAGTGCAGTGAAATTCAACTGTAAACGTTTCTTTTCTACTAGGACTCATGTAAAAGGCTACAACCTGAGAGTCACCACCAATTCCATAACCATGTACTACCAGAATTACAACAACAAAACTGTAACTAGTCAGGAATCCTGTTATCACTTGCAGAAAACACTTCTGTGGTCTAAACAACTCTATGCTATCGGGAAATTAATCATGGAGAATTAAAATCAGTTCCCCCTCAGAATAATTCTACTGATAATGGAAAAAGCACTGCTGGGTAAAGTCAAATTTTCAATAATTAAATCTGGTATTATGAATCTTGGCAAGGAGGATTGTACTCATTTAACTTTGAGTTGATCTAATGGGAGGGGAGGGAAAGAGGGGAAGCACCTACTTTCAATATCTTCCATATGTGCCTGAAGAGTTCTTGCAAGGTTAATAAACTAGAAACAAGGCAGAGAGAAAGTAGTTTAAAAGTTGCAAAGTTATCTGCAGAAATTTGCAACAAGTTAGCAAAGTTTTCTTCACTTTTTCTTCATCTTTTACATCCCAAAGCTTCATCCCAGATGTCGGTTATCCTAACACATTTGCCCAACTTACAAAAATCAATACAAAATTCAATATAAATCCCCACACATTAGACTTCAAATTGCTACTGCACAGTTATTTCAGCTTCTGCTCTATGTCAAATGGTCCGGGTAACAATTAGTGGCATCATCTTCATGTTCTACAGTCTGTAAAACACACCAGTTTTGAAAGTAGTACATATAAACAAGTGCCAGTTTTACAAAAACTGTTCCTAGAAATTTAATACAGAAAAACATAATCTGTAAGGACTGCATTAGTTGGATCCATTTCATTTACTTAACCATTGAAACAGCAAAACAGAGCCCTCTGGCTAAATAAGGTTAATGAAAAATGCACTTAACGTTTTAACTGTAAGTAAAAAGAGCAGGATTACCGTTAGGCAATGGTGGCAGTTTAATGTTAGAAGTACATCATATCAAAACACAAAGCCAAAATCCCTAGGAACACAAGTTCCTTGGGCAACTTTAAAAGTCTCAACCAAGTGGGGTTTTTTTGTCAGTGACAACCTACATCACCATTTCAGGGATAGTCCAGATGTTGAGACACAGCAAATAAAGTGAAACAAGAATATATAACACTACAGTTTCCACAGCTCAGTTGCATGCTCGGTATCAAACATGCATCAGTGCTCTCACTGGTTTAAAATGCAGTGTCACACAACTATGTAGTGGCGCCTTTGATGAAAGAACAGTAAAAACATACTTCTGCAATACACTCAAGCTAATAAACTGTACTGGATGCTGGCTACTACTAGAATATACGTCTCTTATACCTCTACACTCATAGCAGAGAAAACTGGACAATTCATTTGCGGATTATGGAATACAAGCTCTACATTAGATATGTACAGAAAAGAGGATCACTGTTCTAATACAGTGAGAGATTGGAGCACAGTCCTGCCTCTACCCCAAAGGCCTAGTACCTGCTACCAACCATTCCAGTAAGTGTTGGACAAGCTTAATATTGCTAATTCTTTCTATGTCATTTAAAAAAATAAATTAAGCTTTTCAGGAGCTCCGTTGACGAAGAGCACTGATTCTTGTCTAGTATCAAATAAACATGTAGAATACAGGATTTCTGAATGAATCACCATACAGAAATAACTTTCTATGATGATCTCTTAGTGATAAAATGTATACTTACTGCATTTCTAAGCCAGGCCATTTAAGTGACAAGAATCCAGTCAAATACAACTAATAAGAGTTTTCACTAATGCCAGAAAATCGTACTATAGCTAGTCAGTTTCAGGATGTAATATTCAAGTGCATATTTGGGCACAATTCAGCAGATAAGCATTGTAAGGTCTAGACCTTTGCAATATAGACTGGCATAATGAGAAAAATTAATCAAATAAGGTAGTCCAACATTCTCAAACTGCATGGTTTGTACAGTGGGAGGTTAACCTTCCAGTTTTGCATAAATTCACAATAATCACGACAACATACATGCAAACCAACAAATTACCAACAACCTTGGAAAAAAAAAAGATTTTGCAACACAGTAACTGCAATATCGTACCTTCAGTTTCAAATCAAACATGGTGTTACTGCATCGACAAACCGAAACCATTTTTGACCTAAATTTGTTAAATAAGCATGCTCCTTGGTTATCTAGCTCCTATGTTGCTCAAGGTAACAATCTAGCTCCAAGTTCTCTGAACAAGCAACTCCTGCCACAAAAATCACTGCATACTTACTCTGACACGTGTGCTGGCCTCACTTGCAGTTCCTAGCATGTCAGAAAAGCGCTGCTCACATAAGTGTAACAACACTACAAGGTAGAGACCAGAGCTGATAAATTCATAATCTGCCTTGAAAAAGAACAAAAGAAACATTCAGAATGTCAGTGATGCGTCTGCATATACAATTCAAGAAGTATAAGAATAATTAAATTTTACTGGAAACATTATATATTTGATCTCTAGTTCTTCCAAGAGAATAAGGTAAATGCAATACTAAAATATTGTAATTACTGAAAAGCTATTTACACTTCTGGTTCTTCCCACCCAGCCCAGATCTAAGTTGTTATCCTCGAAGATAAACAGACCTACAAATAAAATCTCGGTCAGCACAATTAGTTCACAAGAAGGAATCTGAGAATCAGAATATTCTGGAGAAAATAAAACGAACAAACTCTGCTGGTTTCTTTTCAGTGGTTCCAATGCTTCACAGAAAGCCAAATAAAGGGAAATACTTTAAGAACTTTATGGTGTTACAAGTATTTTGATAGATTGCTTATAGAATCAACTCTTTAGGAAAAGTTTCAAAGCTCTTATTTCTCTCAAAGTGCAGTGACAGTAACCAACAATCAGTAGTGCTAAAACATAAGATGATGGCACTCTACAGAAAGACTTTTCACAGTCTGGCCCAAGTGACAGGAACTAGAAACGGGGTTACTCTAAATAGTAAGAAAATTAGAGGTTGATGTTTGGCTCCAAAACTGGTCTTACTTTGTATTTTCTTTCAACTTCTGAGGTAGGCAATCTCATTAGTCTTTCTATATTCAGAGAATACAACCCAGAAAATAAGGAAAACCCTCTGAATAAAGTTCATTAAAATAATGCCAGCTTTTTGTTATTTATTCATTTTTAAATACTACACAGTCCAGTAGTTCTAAGATAACGAGAGTAATACTAATTCAAACATTGGAACAGACTGCCCAAGTAAGTGGCTGAGTCATCATCCCTGGAGGTATTTAAAAGATGGGTAGACATGGTGGTGAGGGACATGGGTTAGTGCTGGTTTTGGCAGTGTCAGGTTAATGGTTGGACTCTTAAGATCTTAAAGGTCGCTTCCAACCCAGGTGATTCTATGATTCTAATGGGCCTTTAATTATTTTTAATTTAGGCAAGGACTTGAAGGAGCAGCAGGAAGCTGTTAGAACAGAGGTTAGCTTCTACCACTAATGAAACAAAAGAAGTCTTTAATAGTATATTTAAAACAAACTGCTTAAGTGCATTAAAAACCAGCAAAAAGCAAATACAATTCATGGCTTAATGTGAAATTCAATCTAATCATACTAACACTGCACCTATGTGGCAGAGACACTGGACTGTAAAGCTAGATGACAAGTCCGCAACTAATAAAAGGGTAAGAGATAGGTTACACTTACTGAAATCTCATCTATATGAAGCACAACAGGAAGACAGAATTTGTCTAAATATTGAGGAGAGAAATCTGTTCCATGTCGATGTTACTTTACGTGTATAACAGTCATCCTGAAAAGGAGATGCATTTTCCTTCTCTAAAGAAAAGTGCCCTCCCAGCACTAAACCAACACTTACCAAATTAGGCAAAATATACTAACTTGTTCATTTGCATGTGCCCGATAGAGTTCATGAACGTCAAAGTCTTCCATGTTCAGATGCAACTTCTCCTTGCACAGTTCACAAGTTGTTACTGCTTCCAAAGAAGAACCTGGTGGGGAAACGCAGGGGAATGTCAGTGTCAAGTTGCAACAATCCATAACATAGGACACAATTATACAAGCATTACAAACTTTAACTAATTCTTGGCTTTATTTTGCAGACCAAGGTTCGAAGAAAGCAAGCCTCTAATACGAATGTAGTGACTATCTGCTAATGTCAGAACTTAAATGCTATTGAATGTTTATTCTCCATCCAGCTCCACATATTTTGCCTCATGTTAGTTCTGGACACCATATGTCTCTGTATGAAAGTCTGGCAAAAAAATGTTGCTTGGGCTGTTTGAATTCTATAGTGTAATCCAAATATACACAAAAAAGGTAATAAATATGCTGCAATAGCTTAACGTTCTTGCCAGAGTAACATGGCTTCAGCTGCTTAGCAATATGGTTTTGCGTAGCGATATGGTTTAGCGATGGTTTTTGCCAACCATATGGTTAGGCTGATGGCTGGACTCTATCTGAAAGGTCCCTTCCAACCTTGGCAATTCTATGATTCTATAAGCAACAAGATGAACAAAGCAAGTTTACGGTGGATTTGTATCTTTTATAGTTAAATACTTCAAATTAATTTCTCCTACAGGCTGAGGCTTCTAATACATCCCTTCTCTGATGTGGGTCCTCTGATACTGCACAAAACAAGTAAAGAGATGCGAGCACCTTCCTTTGGTAAAAAGTATTCCACGATCTTCATGCTTTCTACCAAGCCACCTATTTTTAAGTCTTAGAAATACTGCAGATAACTTATTTATAAACTGGTCAATCAATTTATTACAAAAACATTTGTACAGTGTGCTCTTTCTGAAGTATTTTTAAAAAAAAAAAGTATGCATTTCGAAGTAATTTTTTTTAAACTAGCGGTTTTAAATGCCTTGAACAGGAGTTAGTATCTTTACAAAAAAAATAAGTAATTTAAGTATAGTTACAACAGAAAAACATTTTTTGATTTTCAAATTCCTATCACTCTGCTACAGTCAGCCAGGCTACAAAAGTGTTAAAAACTAGAATCACATGCACGAGGAAGGATGGGGGACAAACCCACCTAAAGTAGTAGCGTAGCTCTAAAGTTACACTTCTGCAATGATAGTTTGTCTAACATCTTCACAGGTGTAGTAACCCCAAAATGTAATTGTCTGAATGACAAATACAGTTCTTGGAACTACTCACATGAGAAGCCGCACAGACACACAATAAGCCTGGAAGTGCCACACTGCTGTTTGTCTCCAACTGCTTTTCAAATAAATACCTTAATATTACTAAGAGCAAACCTAATGTAACTGGAGGTCTACCTTGGTCAAGAGTCTGCTTTACCTGAATTAATCTTGGACTGTAGCCATTTTTTCATGCACTCCTGGTGCACATACTGCAGACTTCCAGTGCATTTGCATGGCTCTATTAAAAGGTTGTCAGAACTTGCAGAGGACATCTGACAGATTCTGCATAAGTCACCCTCTTCATCTTCGGAATCTTCTAAAAGCAGGCTGAATAGAAGGGAATATCGACAAACGCTGTGACACATTTCATGTAAGACTTTTTATAATGACAATTCCATTCATCAAACTGTTCTCAAACCTACAAGGATTAAAACAAGTTTCTCTAAAGACAAAAGTGAGAATGCGGGTGACAGAGGACTCAGTTGCTGTCTTCTCTGAAGGAAAGTTTCCTTCAAACATCATGGCTACAGAAGACCCTCTCCTGTTAAGTCAGGTACATTTTATTATCTCAAAAGAACATACTAATTTACCTCTCTTTAATTTTCTGGAGTCTTTCTGGATCTCTTGAAGGCGGTATTTTAGACTTGCCGCTTTCTTGTCCATCAGACTGATTCCAGCCAGAGGGAATAATATCTACAGTTATCATAAGATTGTCAGATAGACTGCTTCCTAATGTTGGAGGCACTGCAAAGCGAAAGAGAGAACCAGGCAGAATTCCAGAACTTCTCCTACTGTGGGCTGAATCTGGTGGGGAGGCAGTAGCTGAAGGAATACCAGATACTGCAGGTGTTGGTGGTCTGATAACAGAAGCCCGAGGAGGGCTATCTGATGCTTCAAGAGAGGTCTCCTCACCTGACTCTCTTCTTCTGAAGATATGTTGTGATCTAGCAGTTGTATCAGAGGTAGAGATCCTTGCGGATTCATCTCTTCCTTCTCTTCTTCTTCTGGAAAAGAGAGGTGTACATCTGTTCCTCAAAGATGATGATAACCAGGATCCCGTGCTCCTACTTTCAGAGTCTGGTCTGTAACTTTCCCCATCTGAATCAGAGTTATGATTTTGTGAAACTCCTGATAAACCCCATCTTCGTCTAAGAAAACTAAATCCCTGAGAAGTTTCAGATGCCTGAAGTCCTGGAACTTCTGGAGTTGCAGCTCCATTACTGCTTGACAGAGTAGAAGCTTGAACTCTTGGGACCACCGTTGACTCTTCAGAGCCTAATGATCTTGTATGCAATGAGTCTTGGCTAGACCTTCGAGAGAAAAACGTAGACGACATACTAGATGCTAAACGAGACAGCAGCTGTCTGGTTGTGCGCCTCCCTTCACTGTCAGCTGCAGGCTCATTCAATGACCTCTGAGAAGATAAAACCCTTTCAGAACTACTTGAGGAAGGAGTTTCATCTCTAATGGCAGTAAGAGAAAATGTTGGCTGCATGTTCCTCTGGGGAGACTCCAATTCATTTCTCCTTTGTCTCGAAGAATAGTTGGATCTTGAAGAGCTCATGTTAGAGTCTCTGTTGAAAAAAGATGGCTGATGATCAGAAGGCAACTGGCGGTTCATGGATGCACTCAGCCTCAAAGTGCTTAACGAGTTCTCTTTTGGTCTGGCTCCCTCTGCATACGAAGAGGCAGGCCTGTCTTCAAGATCTGTTGCAGGAAAGCAGAGGAAAATACTATGACAGGATGCGCTCTTAATTTCATTCCGAATGGATAACTCTAAAGTGTTCTAATCACCACATTCCACATAGATAACTCTGAAGTGTAAATACAGAAGTTCAAGATTTCGTGATACTTACTCTAAATTGTTTCAAATTTGGCAGGTAGATTCCAGAACAATATTATGCTTAAATTTACTTACCGTAATTCTAAAGTTAAACTAAAACCTAGACTAGTTTCATTCTGGTAAATCCATTTGGAATCTAACACCCCCAAATTCTTCAGATTATCAAGGTACAACTCACTTTCTTATAGGCAAATATGAAAATTCTGACCATCTGTCAAAAGTTACATAAGAACAGCATCTGAACTAAAACCAGCAAACTATACGCAATACTGTTTTTCACTTAAAGGTCCATTCTGCCCGTAGACTGAGAAAGATGGGTTAATCAAAATTTCAGCAATGTGGCAGACAACCGAGCACCTGAAACAAATGCACGGATAAAACCAAGCATATTCCCCATCTATTTCAAGAAGTTACCCTTATTCTTCTCACAAGAACATCAAGAGCTGCTGTTACAAATACTAAAGGCAGCATAAAATTATTGACTTTGGATAACAGAAATTGAATAGTTTCTAAATTAGATGTGTATCTTAGTATAGTAATGTTTTAAACCAAGAACCCCAAAATAAAGAGAATGATGTAGAAATACTGTAATTCCAGTTGTCCAGCCGGAAAGGGTTATCTAGCTATTGCCTCAATCAAAGAAAGGCAACAACCGCCTCAATCAAAGAAATGCAACAACTGCCTCAATCAAAGAAATGCAACAACTGCCTCAATCAAAGAAATGCAACAACTGCCTCAATCAAAGAAATGCAACAACTGCCTCAATCAAAGAAATGCAACAACTAAGTTAGTTCACATGTTCAGCTATGCAACTGGCTTGAGCGCAATCAGGTTTAACCATTCTGATTAGTAATCTCATCTGCCTTCCCAATTACCTTGATTACCTGTAGTCAATTAGGTAACTACCACCACATTGTTGTGTCCTCCCCTGCTTTTTAAGAGTACATTTGATCACCCAGTGCTTTCCAGTGGCCTGCAGGTGGAGGGAGGCAGATTCTGCCCCTCTACTCTGCCCTGGTGAGACCCCACCTGGAGTGTCGCATCCAGCTCTGGAGTTGTGAGCACACGAGAGGCGCATATTTGTTGTAGCAGGTCCAGAGGAGACCACAAACATGATCAGAGGGCTGGAGCCCCTCTGTTGCGAGGACAGGCTCAGAGAGTTGTGATCGTTCAGCCTGGAGAAGAGAAGGCTCCTGGGAGACCTGACTGTGGCCCTTCAGTACTTAAAGGAGGCTTATAAGAAAGACGGGGAGGGACTTTTTAACAGGGCCTGTAGTGATAGGAGAAGGGGTAATGGCTTTAAACTGAAAGAGGGTAGATTCAGACTAAATATAAGAAAGAAATTTTCTTCATGATGAGGGTGGTGAAACACTGGAACAGGTTGTCCAGAGAGATGGCAGATTGCCCCATCCCTGTAAACACTCAAGCAGGACTCTGAGAAACCTAATGTAGTTGAAGATGTCTCAGCTCATGGCAGGGGGTTGGACTACATGGCCTTTAAAGGTCCCTTCCAACCCAAACCATTCTATGATTCTCATAAGCATATTTTCTGTAAATACTGTGTAAGTACCTCAATACACAGAGAAGAATTCTACTGCAGCTGAACTGTAGTTAAGATTACATGAAGCAGCTGAGGAGACTAACATCAGCTAGTCTCCTTCCTTAAATAGCTACATCTGGGTGGGCACAAGGAAGAGGTGGAAGGAGGAAGCAGCTGAAGCCCACTAAATTCACAAGATGGGAAACTTCTTCAATATTTTAATTACTTAACAAGCATAGGTAGATTAAGGTAGGAGGCAGAAACTTACTCTATGTATTCTGGTATTGAAACCTTTCATGTTTGTAATTTTGGTGGTTTGTTTGTTTTTTTTTTTTTTAATAGGTTCTGCATTGCAATCACCATTTATTGTTGAAGCTGAGGTTTTTGCAGCTGGCAGATTCCAATTAAAGAAACATCTGCACAGATGCCAAGCATCTGCCATATGGTTTTGATTACACAGCAGGGAACACAGTTGGGAGTTATTTTTGTAACACTAAACAGTGGCACTACTGCTAGAAATGCAGCATGGACAGTACAAAGCAAGCACCCATCCATTTCTCCCATTAGGCTCTACCAGCTAAATTCCAACTGTCCACTTACTAAAGCTATGTAGAGTATCATGACATTAAAATATACTCCTCTGGTAAGGCAAGACCGCAAGATGAAATCTGGAACTAGTTTTTATCTTTTCTGCTTTTCTTCTATACTTGTAAAAATGGTCATCATTTCTTTTTTTTAAAACTTCTGCATTATAAAATACCACTACTGCATCTGCAAAAGGTGGCAAATCAAGACTGATGACGAGCCCCCCTCAAAACAGCTCTAAAAGGCCACAACACTGTAAATGAAAAGTGAAAATGACAGTGCAGAAGTCCATACTAGTCCTAGCAGTTACCACAGAACAAACCTCTCGCCTCCTGTAAAGTATGTGTTTATTCATTTTTATTTTCTGTGGTTTAGCTGTTTTACCTAATAACCACTCAGCAACCCAAATGGAAAGACATAATACAATACGCATATCTTCATGAAAACCCTTTCCTGAGTCAAATTAACATTATTTCTCTTCTCATACCTAAATACAAAGAGATCTTAAGATGAACAGGAAGAAAAGAGGTTTACTGACTATTCACACAGCTACAGTGGCAAACACCCATACCTTTTTCTTATGATTGAATGTATCTACAAGCTAGACCATTCCTTTGACGGTTTAGCCAATGCATGGAAAGTGGCCAACCAACTTCATTTAAAAGGACACCTTAAAATTACATAGATCTTTTGGCTTTGTGTTTTGAAGAAAATATAAAAGAACATGTGAAGAAACTAATAGCCATGTAACCTATGGGTTTACAAGCTTTCAGTTGTACAATACATACATGCTGAAGATGAAAAGTCACTGTTTCTGTAGCTGTGATCCACCAGGTTATTAACAGACAGATCTGTTCTTCTTTCTAACTCTCTTCGCTCTCTCACCAGCTCAGTTCCAAGGGAGCCAAGCATCACTGATGACGATCTAGGAATCCTACTGTACCTCCAAGAAGAATCTAGGAAGAAAAAGTAAATAAATCCCCTGTTTTTGTAATCATTTAAAAATCCATTAAAGCTAGTACTTACGCATGCATTTTTGTTATACTAAATCAAGGGAGAGTTTAACAATACCACTAAGCTGGATCAAGTGGACAGCTGCCAACATAAAGCCAAGAGTAAGCAGCACTCTCTGCTGATGCTGGCACCTATTTAATCTTGCAGTGAGTTAGTTCTGAAAGCTAAACCAGAAAAAAAGTAGTAATACTTTTGTGAAGAGTCAGACCTGTTAACACTCATACAGGACAGGAGGAAGAGAAATAGCATCTTGCTTTCTAATGGTAGCTTGTTATTAAAAAGGTTTCATAATATGGCAAAACAGCAGCTTGAGACTTAGTAAATGCTGCCATTCTAATGATGCTTCTTAAATGTGCCTAAAATTAATCTCCCAGAAAGACTGCTGAAGCTTAAACACAACTTTAAGAACAATGACTAATACTGTTCTTGCTCATATTGCAGAGTAAAACACTTCAGTTTAAAAAGGGATCTTGTTTTTTGCTAACAGCTTCAACAACTAAATAGGGAACTGTACATACTTCAGCTGTGAACAAAACTCCTGTTCCAAAAAAAGTGTTCTTCAATGGCCCTGAGAAATCCACCTTGATTTTGTTTTACTGCTAACTTATAAATCAAAATTTAAGCATTCAGTGGTCAGCAATGGAAAGACAGCTAGTCCTACACCATAATGAGAAATATTAATGATGGTCATTTCATTAACAGAGCAAGAATTTATTAACTGTTATCTGGACGGCTGCATGGTTCCATAAGATATAAAAAGAACATTGATCCATACTCACAAGGGTAATCTGAATGGATCTAATAGTCTATTTCAAAACATTCTAGAAATACTTTCAATATAAGGTTTTTGACCATTATTTCCTGACCTTTAGACTTCCGTTAGCATATTGCTTAACTTACATTTACCCAAGTATCACATACTTATTTACCGCTTTAATGAAAATGTCAGTTTTTACTGAAAGAGCTCCTAGTATAGACTGTTTATTTTTGCCTGGCCTATAGAAAGATTTTAGGCCCTGCTAAAAAAGAATTCTTTCTTCCCTGACCCCTAACAACAGTGCTCTAACCACCCATGACACAGTGTTTCTTGGAACACAGAGCTAAATAAGGTAAAGATTTCCTTTCTGCTGTCCCTGGCATACGTAGGTTAACCGACACAATTTGACTCATGAAATAACAGCAGCTGCACTCATTCTTTCCTTGAAATCTTAATCAATTAAGACATATTAATTAAGTTCAGCTTTACTGCAAATGGAATAGGTACAGGCAACAATTTTTAAATTACATGAGTACAACTGGGTTTTCGAAAGACCATGTTTACAGCGTTCTCAGTACTTTGGATACTGCCATCTGTGTGAACGCACTCTTGCTAGGCATAGGTTTTTAATATTTAAGAATAATAAAAGCATAATATTTAAAGCAAGTCTTTTAAAGCTTGGTAAAACCTGATCTTACTATTCAGGCAATTTTCACATAACTCAGCTTTAGTAATCAACCTCTCACCTGAAAAGGCAGTCAAGCCATTACTTCTCACAGAAGAGGTAGATGTACAAGATAGCTTAGGTCTCTTTGAATCACTATCTCGCTGCTGGCTATGCAGTCTTGAATATGCTCCCTGAGTTCTCTCAGACTCACCATAACACCCAGATGTAAAATGAGAGGAAGATGATGTAGACTGAAATAACATTTTTAAAAAAAGAAAATTTCAGACATGGTATTTCAGATGTACTTACACTGAACAAAAGTGTACATAATGTAAGACAAAAATAGTAAAGAACAACTTTAAGATGCAAAGCCTTTTTATTTAAAAATAATGCAGGATTTATACTTGTGCTCCTGATCGGTATTCCCAGGTTTACTCAAGACAGTCCTATCAACAAAAGTCGGTTTCTATTACAATCAGCATTATCCTTTATAGATAGATGTAGTTTACAGGGAAAAAAGACATGCCTGACTTGTAAGATGCTATAAACATGATCAAATATAACTTTACAGATCTCCAAGGAAACATAGTTTTGCTGTCCAGAAATGGCCCCAACTGATTGGCTTCATTATTTAATAGTTTAACTAATCCAGCTTATTTTTTACCAACCTAAAATATACTTAGATAAGGAGTTCTAGCTTCTAGTAAGCTGTTTACACCAGACATACTTTGATTACATTAAGCTCAAGTGCAACTGAAACAGTTCAGAGTAAAGAATGAGTACAAAACAATTTTTACAGTGAACAGCACTGAAATAAGAGTTTTCAGAAACTATTACTAAAAAAAAAATAAATTAGGAGAATTTATAAAGCCATTAGTCTGGTTACTTGCAGCCAAGGCATTCATTTTCTATTTGAAATTTTTTTATTTTTTCATATAAAAAACTTGAGATCAATCAAAAAGCTCAATTGAGCTGTCTGTCCTCCCAGAAAGTATCTACAACCAAGATCCTTTAAGGATCAACCAAATGAGAGCAAATGTTATTACAGTTGTGTTTTATTTTGCTATGTTTTTTACTAAGCTTATGCCACTACTTTTACTCTTTAGAACTAAGAAGTATCTAAGTATTTCTCTTATCCCATCATGAAAGACAGATGGGGGAACACAGAAACTAGTATTACAAACCAAGTACAAAGCCAGGTTAATTTCCCTTGTTAATCATCTGTTTAATATATAACTTACACTTATCACATAACAAATGATTAAAAGATAAGTTTCAGGGTGCCTTCTGCAATGTTCACTTGCATTAGAACTTAAGAGAAAATTTAACCTTAATGGGAAAAAAATGTGTAATTTTGATAACTCTACAGCACCATCTTAACTAGATATTAGGCCACTTACAACCACAGACTCCGTTTGCATTTTGACTATATGTAGAGACACCTACCATAACCTCCCCTGAAGGCCAACCATCTCCACACTAGTTCCTCTCTCCCCAGACTTACTCAAAGCTCTTCATCTTTAAGTCACAGTAAGAAAACAAACACCTAACACCTATTTAAAGTGCGAGCACTCTCAAGTACCCAAACGTCTTTCAGTTTCAAAGCGATCAGAATTTTCACTCGTTTTCTTCCCACCAAACACCTTCACAGTTTTGCGCTCTTCCCATCTTAATACTTCTACTGCAATTGAAAGTGTTTTATTGTCACTCTAGAGTGCATAAGCAAGTCAAAGAAGCAAACTATATTTTTGGAGTTAGGAAGGCACATTCTGGAGCCCAGTTCAGACGAGCTGTGAAGGCCTGAGCCTTGCACCTCAGTCAGGTGACAGTTCAGCCTCCATTTTCTTTCAGAGTCCTGTAAGCACCATGTAAGCAAGCACAGGATATGAACTGCTCCTCCACCACTACGTTTTCTAAAGTAGGTCTCCGAAACCATAAACTTTGTGTTAACCCACAAAGCTGGTACCATCCAAAAAACAAACCCCCTAGATATACCTGATGGAACAAGCCGAGTATAAACAACATTAATTTTGCCATCCGTAGCTCTACAACATTTATGAGATTCTAATGACCCCCTCCTTTTTTCTTTTTAAATGGATACTTGCAGAGCCACTTTCAGTTCAAATTTATTTCTTAACTATTAGTATAACTAATAAACACTATGAGTATTATTTTGATCCTCTGAATAATTTCTTACCATTGCTGTCTTCTACACTTTTCCTCCATCTTGACTTAGTAAGATCTACATATCTAGAAACATTACAGTGAGCCCCTCCTAGCAGGTTTTCAGATTGGAAAGGTAAAACCCTGTTTGGTTGTTGGGTTTTTTTTTGTTTAAGTATTAAACATTAAGAATTCTCACCAATCTGCTTCTGCTTCCCAAAAATCTTCCAGAATGTGGATGATCAAGTGTCCCTGAGTAGCGAGTTGGAGAGGACGTTGTAAGCTTCCAAGGAGTTTCATGGGTGTCTCTTTCTCCAATTCCCCAGTCTCTACTGGAGTTATTCAATACACTGGATTCCTGAAGAACAACATGCTTATCATATGCATCTCGTAACTCAAAATGAACTCAGTATCTGATCTCAATATTGAAAATACAGGAAAGTGAAGGTACTAACAAATCTGTAAACCTTTCATGAGAAATCTTAAGTGATAACCGAGAAGAAATGAAACAGGCTTAAGAGAGAACCACTGGCAAAAAGGAAGCTGTGTTCTTAATTACTTTCTAGCAATTATGAGCTCCTTTATCTGTCCTCTCATTTAACCGTGGACAATAAATAGTTGAAGTGTAAGACTTTTGAGGCATTACCCCAACTTAGATACTCCAGCAACAGGGCAGAATTAAGGACCTCACTTTCAAGTGTTAAGTAAAAAATCACACACACATAGAAAAACAGTCTCCATGACAGCAGAAGTGCCACAACAAAAGTGGTTTTTTGGCCACTAAAGCAAGCCATCTGTCTTTTCCTGGTCATCAGTTAATACAGGAAAAAGTGGGTACAAAGAGGGGAAAAAAGAAGAAAAATCATGTTTTAAGCCTACTAACAGATAAATATTTTTACATAAAGAGTATGATCTGTCCTAGCAAAATAGATGGGACAACAAATGTAAACTATGTCATCAATAGTTATTATTCCTTAAAAAAAAAATAAAAATAAAAATGTATATACACACAACCCCCCACACACTATTGCGAAGTACAGAGTCTTAAACACTTCCCTTTTACCACTGCCTAAGTTTTTTATTTCTCTGCAGTCTATTCCAATAAACCATCATTGTGCTATTGGTAAGGAAGGCTTGCAAATTAGTCATTATTAATTCCAATTACACTTCATGCAAGCAACAAAAATAGATTTCCATTTTTCACTACAGAATTGAAACTTATGCGTCTCTAAGTTTCTTTCACTAACATTGAAGACCCCCACAAAACAGTAAACAGCACTGGGTACAAAACCACTTTGGACTTAAGAAATAAGGTAAATAGTTTTAGTATAGTTTCAGTCACAGTGCAAAAATATTGAATCCACAGTTTGATATGCATAACAAACTACAACTGTTTGGCAAAACAGTCTTGCAAATAAACATTGTTTGCTGCATTACCTCAAAACAAAGTGCTCAAACTATGTGAAGTCTGATGTCTGCAGGGAAATGACTGTAACTGTTCGGTTTGTGTTTTCTCTTCCAAGATACTCAGGACCTCTGATCTTTACCTTGGCTACACAGGCAAGTTTCTAATAATGAGACTGGGAACCATTTAACATAGAAATCTGTCTACCTTTAACAGAACCTAATGGATGAGGTTCTACACTACTAGTTTCACTGAATTTCAATGAATAGATGGCAACTAAGGAAAGTCACTGCAACTTAATTTGCTCCACAGAGCAAAATTAATAGAAATAACAGAAATCCAATCATTTATTATAGTTATACAGAGTTTGTAAGTGATTATTTGTCCAGCCTCTTTCTATGAACTATTAATACTACAACTACAGTAGTTTCTGTCACTGTTACTTAAAAGTTGTAGCATTAGGATTTAAACAGCTGAATAAATATTCATGCTCATCATTCTCACAAGCAAAATTAAACCTGAAAATGAAAGTATCAGCCAGTAAGCTTTCTCATATTTCAAAGCCTCAGTAGGATTCATCCGGTTTCCAAATTATTTCACAGATGGATAACCTGCCCATGGGCACAAGACTACACAATTTCAAGATAAAAGTAAAGCTCTCTTAAAATGTTCTTAATACGAGCCATACTTGCAGACTTAACTGATCTTGAAATACTTGCCTTTCCTTTTTCTACAGCTGTTAGATTCTGAAGATCTGAGAACTTCATCTTATTTCAAGTGTCTCGATCAGCACAGTAAAGACCTTAATCCAAGAACAACACACTCGCACTGGTGCTGCACTGAAAGCCAGTTCATGGAACTACACCACCTACTGATCTAACGCCAACACAGCTTTTGATAGCTGTGGCATCTCTGCACTGTGCTTGTTTCTTTGAAAAATGTCCCAAGGCCAACACAGAAAGAAGAAAAAAGCAACATACTGGGTATCAAAGAAGTGGCTTTAAGAGAAAGTAGATGATCAGGCATGATGTCAGGAAAACTCAATTAAATTGCTATATCTGAAACTATAAAAAAAAATAAAAATAAAAAAAAATAAAAATAAAAAAAATAAAAATAAAAAAAAAATAAAAAAATTCTTTCTTCCTTAAATTCAGCTTAAGAATATTTCACATTCTTTGTCAGAACTTAACAACTAAAGCATTACAAAGGGTATTCTATTTTTGGTATCCATTTTCAGTAGCAGAGAAACACGATTGGGAAAACATTCAAAACAATTTTATACATTACACTTGACCCTATCGCTCAATTTAAGAAGGTTTCAGACCACCCTCTATGAATTGGAGTGGAAAGAAGGGATACGACATAATCTGCTATACAATTATTTTCCCCATTATAACTGGAAAACGTTACAAAGATCATTCCTCAGATTAGAAACATTTTGCTCAACAGGAAATAGTTCAAAGAATAATACGCAGTGCAGTGAACACACTGCAGTTCATGTAATAAATGAAATAACGTAAAGTACATGAAATTATAACACAAGAAAGTTGTAACAGCAGTAACACATCTAGCTTCACAGCACCAGTTCATCCCAAGACTCATCTTCTGATCAACAGCTCTCAGCACGATACGTAGGCTGTGTGGGTCCATAAATCCCTACAAAAGAGTAAGACTACCTGATTTGGTTTTGCTAAGCAGCCAGTCAGTGAAAAATGTATAGGAATCCAAAAAGCAAAAATGACTCCTGAAGACTACTCTCTCTAGAAGTAGTATAGACACTCTCTATAGCCTATATACTAATGAAGACATGCATGTTAGATATGGCAAAATAGAATGCATATACATGTAACTGTGCTAAAAATAATTAATGCTCTATTACTTCTAAGACTATTTCTGGAAAAGGCATTACGTAACACAATGCCCCAGATAGCTTGTCAGCAGGGAGCAAACTCATAACCACTTTTATCAAAAAATATGCACATTCAATCACGGAGTTAAGTTTCTGCAGTTTCAAAGACCAAAATGGGCTTAAATTTCTGGGCCCAAAATTGAAGTGAGAACTGCTGACAGGAGCAGAAACAAAACAAGATAATTGAACCAAACAGCCACGTGTTGTTTCCAAGTACCAAAAATAATTTCTGAAATAGTTTATTCTCTACCTCCCATAATACTCTTTCAAAGTGAAAGTACCTGCAGAACGCGACTTCTTACTCTTAAGCATGGCTGTCCCCCCCTCACAAAAGCAATCTGGTTAGTGTAACATGTTGCATGTGAAACAACGTTTACCCTGTTGCATCTATTGCACACAAAGCATGGCTGTATTAACACGCTGACATGACAGTATGATGTAAGCCTGAAGGTCCTCTTCTCACCTTCACAAAATGCAAAGAAAGTAGGCCCTGCAGAGCAACTCTTAGAACGGCAATGTATTTCTGTACTTTCTGCATCATCCACACATAAAGTGTAAACCCCTATACACATCAAAATTCAAACAAAATCCTCACCTCCCCTCAGCAGAAAACCCCACTGACCCAGGTTTAAGACTGCAGCGACTAGTGCCAAAACAGATCCATAGTATCAGGATGCCCTTCATTCATTGAACAGCTGATTTTTAAAGGTGCAGCTACGAACAAAAGCAGGTAAAGATGGCAAACCTAGAACTACCAGTTGATACTGCAAAATACTGTCAGTAGCCTGGTTATAAAATCCTTGCATTTTAGAATTAATCTTGGGTTTTGTTCACAAATGCAAGGCCCTGGGTGGGACTTCTCCTCATACTTCCCTTTTGTCTGGGTTTTAAGGTTTTTCTTGGTGAAAAACAGGCATTAATTTATACTTTACAGAAAGAGACAAAACACATTACCTGGTATCCAGATTCTAATCTCCGTGAAGATTCTCTTGCACTATATGCACCAGCTAAACTGTTTCCAGTCAGTGTTCTAGATCCCAGGGAAGAGCTGGAGGCCTGAACAGATATCCTTCGAGGAATTCTTGAGGGTTTTGACTCCATTCTTTGTATCCTGTATAAGGACACACTGATTATTTTTTCTTTTAGAAGCAGGGACCTACACACGAAACATGCACAAGTCATTCTAAGTGTATCATAAATACAACTCGCTCGTACAAAATTTACACAGCGCCTTTCGTCTGACTGTGCATCAGTAAGATGGGGAACAGAGTTCTTACCCTAGTTTTTGTAACCTCTTCTTTACATCTCCTCCTATTCCACACTAGAGAACTGGAAACATGGCCCCTTTTGCTATTCTTATTATTATATTACAATACATTTTTGCTATTATATTTCAAGTGGGACTCCATAGCAGCACTAGTATTAACACAAGACGAGCCAGAAGTCAGGGAAAGAGTCCTCATATTTCTTACGTAAATATATTACCTTTTTGTTAATGAACTGCATGTCAACACTTGCAGAAACTACACTCAGACTTATTCTTCAGGGTCAAAACTATGCAAATTCATCCTCTTGTAAAAAAAATACCCCACATTTGCAGTCTACCTGCCTCAAAGAAATATTAACTTCTCCAAAGACAATTCCCATGAAAATTAACGTATACAAGAGAGCACATGCTGTCTCACAGGTGTATATATATATGTAAATTTACTTTTCCGTCACTGAGTGTTTATTTGCTCTTTTTGTATTTCTAGACATTTCAGAAGAAATGCTCGTGCCTTTTCTGCATGAGAAATGATCCTGTAGTCATTTCTGTCCTTCAGAGGATATCCTGACTTAACGTTGCTCAAAAACTCCACATACATAGCTGACTAGCTTGCTAACATTCCCAGATTCTTCCTCCTCAGGATGGTACAGACAGAATCAGACCGCAAAAGGTAGCTCTTAAATAAAAAATTTATTACTGTAGTACCCTCAGTGGTGTGGTGTGGGAAGAGTAGCATGATAACTAAAAACTCTAAAACAGATGACCGAGAACTCCATCGGTACAAGGTGATCTGCAGAAGTGGCACAATCTTTTTTATTTTAACTGCTTTTAATTCTGGCCTAACCTTCTGAGAATGGGAATAAGCTACATCAGAAAAAAAAAAAAAAGATAATTATCAATCAGTACAGCACATTTTTTTTTGACACAACAGCCATGCTCATCAGTAACATGGTCTGTGAAAAGCTGCTGCATCAGTCCTGAGGTAACTCATGTCTGGCTGCAGTCTGAAGTTGAGTTCACATACTCAGGACTTTTATTTTAGCTGAAAGTCATGCTGCTTTACATATTGTATCTGGTAAAAGATAGTTTGTAAAGAACTCCATTGGCCTAACAGTTGGACAGCTGAGGCTAACTTCCTTAATGGATGGGGTTTTTACCATTGCTCTGGTGCATATTCAGTTGCTACCTTTACAACACAGGTTACGACATAAAATAGCCTAAATGCTTAATCTTTCAAGAATACTAAGTTTAAGTGCATGTTTACATTCGTGTACAGAAGAGCTACTGGGCTGTATTACGGAGAAGCACATCAGCTTCTAGACCATGCTTCAGACATTAGTGACCCACCTGCTATTGCCAGAGACACCACCAGTTAAACAAGAGCAGTTCAGGAATCTGAACTTCTCAGGAATCTGTACTTTGCCTAACTTTGGATTAGGAATCTGAAATCACAAATTTGTTAAGTTTCCCACATCACATTTAAACCCCTAAGTAAATATTGAGCAATTCTATGCAATTCTCAAACTTGCAAATACAACTGTATAGATAAGAATGCTCCAAGCAACGTTTCAAAGTACAGAAGAATACTGTCAATCATGGTAGTTTAAAAGAAATTCAGTAAGGACAAACCAAATAATCTAAGCTACACCACTTCAAGTGGATCGTTTGTGCAATAAAATGTAACAATCATATTTCTTCACATTTGTAACATTAGATAAGACACTGTAATGATGGTTAATTTAAGCTTGAGAATAATCCGCCATAACATGCACTGCAAGTCTAGTACTTGTCTGAAGCCGCACTGAGTGTGAAAAAGTGACTATTCAAGTTGCAAACTGTGAAGCTAAACTAGTGTCAAAATAATATAGACCAGCGTGTATGCTGGACAGGACAGCTGTAGGTCTTGATGAGACCTGACATACAAAGCATTATTTATCTACATTTTACCTTGATACAAACTATAAGGGACAGACACACAGAATTAATGGATCCCATCCTGCACTATTAAGTACTTGACAAAGAGCGCCAGCATTATCGCTTCTGTTATGGATCATTCTGTTTCTGGATCACTTTGCTTCAGATAGGTATGGAACCAGATGAAGTAAATAACATAGGTAAAAGTCACAGACAGACATATGTAGAATACATCAGGATTCTAGAAGAAGGGATGGAAGCTACTACCAGTAGAAAGCAATGTCCATATGACAGGGGGAAGAGACAGAAGTGTAGGAAGTTGTAAGAACTTCAAGACTAAATTAGAGATCATCTACGACTAATAGAATTGCTTATGCACTATCCACAGAACAGACAAAATAGTAACATTCAGATAGGAAAGGACAGGGTGGAAGACTGTGGGCACCAGAGCCAGCTATCTCTAGAAGCTGAAACAGAGCCTAAGATTAGCAAATTGCTTCTACAAAAATACATAAAAAGGCACAAGACTAATTTTCTCCTCCAATGGTAACCCCGAGAGGACAATGTTATCAATCAGGTTAATCTTGTAAATTAGCACAGGTTGCGACTTCAATCTGACTATGTCTACGTGATACTATCTATTTTTTTTTTTTGTCTAAGTAAAGAAACCTTGCATAACTATACTCAAAAAGTGTGTTAAAACAAGATAAAGGAAGTATGTTAGAAAATGCAAAATTTAGTATGTCCGTTTATGAGCCCCCATTATGATTACTTTAATACAACCGTACATTTTTTCTGCAGTCCCGGCCTCAGCCAGCAAACGAGAGGGATCTGCTATAAAAATGAATCAGAGTTGTGTAAGAACAGGCATTTGACAAGAGGAGCTCTGCCTTGTTTGATGCAGAGGTGGAAAGGTACTGGGAAAAAAGGCTTTATGGTCTAGGCAAAGAACTTCTGCTTGAAGAAACCAGATTTTATCTTTGCCTTTCAACAAAGGTTCAGTGACAAGAAGCATGTAATTTAGATTAATCATTTTTTAAAAACCACTATACAAGAGCTGTTCAATTTCTGGCCATCCATCATAAAATTTACTTGGAATCCAACTAGCAGAAATCATGAAAGCATCTATTTGCAACTGAAGTCAACTTGAATATATTAGTAGATCAAACTAGATACTAGGTAACTCAACTTTGGCAAGTTGAGATAGTGAAGAAGTCTTCTGGTTTCTTTGGTGTTTTTTTTTCTTTTTGTCCAGAGTTCTTTGAAAACCGTTTTAAGCGCTGTACCTTGGAGTCTTGAGAAGCAACCATCTTCATAGTTGGCTTGAATACACACCATACACATATAAGGTTTATGCTGATCATAGTCCCACAATGAGGTGAACGTGCTAAGCTATCACAGAACAGAATGAGACAGGTGGCCTCACAATAAAAAAAAAAAGAAATCCTATTATTAAAGCAACAATAATATTTGTCTGTGAGGGGAACATCGTGATTTTATAGGATATTTCAGATCAAGAATGGTGCCCTTTTACAGTATCAGCGTCTGAGGGGGTTTTTTCAATGAGCATAAAGACACTCAAATTAAAACCTCAAACATTTTGTTTACCCACACAGGAATTCAACAAATCCCAAGTGGTAATTAACATGCTGTAATGAGTTCTATAATGACAAAGTACTCACCTCAATTTACACTGAAGGTAGCGAGGCCAAAAAATACTTAAATGACTTCACTGAGGAACAAATTTAAAAAAAAAAAAAAAAACTAACTGATTTAAAAGCCTGTTGTTGCCAAAAAGGAAAGGAACACCTTACTCAAACACGACACCTGCAATGTCCTCCATTGAGCAACCTCAACACACTATCCTAGCAAAACAGACTTCTCGCTTCTCTATCTTTTTGACGCTACTCATGCTGGTATGCAACAACAGAGAAATGAGAAACGAAACAGCAGGGTGAGAAGGACTCTTCTCATCAAAGCAACATATTTCATCAGCTCATGCCATGTTATGCAATTCAGCAACCAAAACCTCACGGAAAAATCCGGAAACAACTCGTATCTCCTGGAATAAGGGATACATGTGATGCCTCTCAAGACTTGGTAAGAAAACAAGTTCTAAAAATCAAGCTTTAAAGTTGTACCTGGGAAACAGTTGGCCACTTGCAACAGGAGGTGGAGCTGAACAGCCTATTTTGAGTATAGAGCTCAGATGTCCTGCCCTTCTTGATCTGTTATCCCTCCAGCTGCATTATAAAAGATCAACTAGACCTAACATAGCCATGGATATAGATAACAAGAGCTAAAAGATCCAAGAGGTCTTTGCGGGAAAGCAGTATAATCTCAAAAAGTAAAAATAACACAAACAGCAAATATTTAATATAAAAACCTCTCACTCCTCCTCTCTTCTGCCCTGATGTCCCTCTACTGAGAAATAAAGGGGCAATCTGAGGTAGTCATGTCTACCAGTAAGGGGAGCCTTTAATAGCTTCCACGCTTTCTATTAACAGCTTAAAGCATTCTTCTGCCCTTGATCAGAGAGTAGCACATGCTTCACTCTCAGCTCCTAAATTCAAGTTTTGTACCTTAGAACTATGCAGTGACGCTTCTACCTGAGAGTTGAGCTTTTACATCTAGAGGTTTCTTTTACGGTTTGATACAGAGCTGTTCTCCCGAGTGACCAGCGATCACGTGCCTTCCTCGGTGTTTACTCACAGTCATGTTTTTATGACAAACAAGATGGAGTTCAGGGACAATTTTCTCAGTCTGCGCAATTCTTTGCTCGGGGTATTTTCTCAACCTTCAATCAAGGGAGACTGACAAAAACCTCAGCGCCCTTTCAGGAGTCCCACGAACAAGGAAAACGTTTGCAAATACCGGTCGCCTGCCTACGCTGCAGCACACGGTGCCATGGCGCCGGGCTGACCCCCAGACAGGAGCCAGCAGGCTCTGGACAGCGGGTGCTCGGCAGCGCAGCTCAGGATAGCGCCATACCCTCCTCCCCGGGCTCGGCCAGCAAGGATTCGGCCGGCCAGGGGCTCAGGGCCGCGCCCGCGATACAGGCCAAGGCCAAACCGGGACTCTCGCTAGGCCGAAGGGCAACGCCAGCCTCTGCCCCGGCCCGCCGGGCAGCGCCTCCTCAGAGGGACGGATGGCAGGGACGGGGGGCTGCGGGTGTCACACAGCACCGCTGCCCGCGCAGGCGAGCAGCCGTCAGAGGTGCTCGGCAAAGGGAAGGGCGGCGGGGCCGGACGCCAGCCCCGAGACAAAATGGTTCCCTCCGGCGCCGCACACAGGCGCGCGCTGGGCCGTGCGGGGACACCTTTCCTTCCTCGACACCGTACGTGGCCCGTACTCACCCTCACGACGCAGGCATTCAGGAGTTGAGGAGCCGCCAGAAGGGCCAAGTCTGGCCGTGCCCAAAAGCTGCTGCCGAACCTGCCGCCGCTCCCTGCAACACAATGGCGACAGC
>VYZM01011968.1:34800-51677 GCA_013398915.1 Dromas ardeola | reverse complement strand
GTGGGGGAGCCGCGCGCCGGGGCGCCAGCGCTGGGCTGGGCAGGCCCGGGCCGAGGTGGCCGCGTGCGCGCGCCGCGAACGGTGGCGGGAGGAGACCCAAGATCGCAGGGAGCACGGCTCCCCTCAGCTGTTAAGAGGTTAAAATTACGGCACTCCGCAAAATGAAGGCGATCTGAAAAGCCTTCATATTAAAGACAGAATTGCATTTCTTTTTGTGGAGAAACATCCCAAAAGCCACACTTTGAATCGACTTTTAGCGTTCAGCCTTAAAACTGCAAGCAGAGGTTTTGAGTTTTCTTGCTGTGTTGCATAGTACCCCTGGTGCCACTGTTGATGTATTATGTAAATCGCTGTGTCGTGTGAACTGCCACAGGTAGCCTGGGTTTGATTTCAGTTCCTGATGGACACGCTGGGATGGCGGTATTGGAGAAAGCCTCCCCACCTGCAAAGCAATGGAAATGCCATTTGTTTTAATTGTGTTCAGACTTCAGTTTTGTCTTCCTGAAAGTAATAGACTTCGGCAGAAGTTTTTACTCAAGGGGAAGATTTTGCACGACTTACGAAGTCACAAGATAATCTCACCAAACTCTGAAAATGCCAAGCCTTGGCAAAATCTCTGTCAATCCTAAACAAACGATGGTTCTAGTGTCCCTGCCCAATTCAGACTATAGCAGAGATCTCATGCTATTGTGTTTTCTGAACGAGGCTCCCAAGACGACATGTTGTGTTACTGCTATGGTGTCTGGGCCTCCTATCACTGCCGTCACAAGTCTCAGTGTTTTATTGATCCAATATCCATCTGTCATCATCAGTCTATAGCAGGGCTTTCCTGAATCGCGATATCACAGTGAGTGCCCTCGAATGCATTGTTGCAAGTCAGATAAAGGGGTGTACAATGGTAGCAGGCTGGACATTCTTTAAGGGAGGAAAAAAGAAAAAAGACAAAAAAAGAGGAAAACAAAGAAAAAAAACCCAACCCCAAAATCCAGACAACACGACCAGCCACCCTGGCACAGGAGTGTAACACATAGAAATTCAATGTGTGCATGCCTAATAGCTCTGACAGATCTGGGACACATGTAAGACCAGCCAGGCTGGTTAGAAACTAGCCAGGTGGCATCTCTAAATTACAGGACAGTCCTATGTTTAGCAATACCCTTTATTCTGTTTCCCATTCATGCTTTTCCATGTGTTTGGATTGTGACGGGTTTTGTTCAATGGTGGGCAAAGTCCTAGTGAACTGGAGATGAGGACCAAGGGCTGAGAAGAGGTGTAACCAGAGAGAGAAGCAATTGAACAAAAACTGATAGGAGGGAAAGACTGCGGGTTTTTTTGCTGATGGGCATATTGCCTTTCACCAGCATGGCCAAGGCAATGCTTATTGGGCTTGGAAAAATCTTGTCTATAGCAGCCAGAAGCAGGCTGCTGCCCCTGCCAATACCATTTGTATTGGCAATACCAATAAATACTTAAAGGGTGGGTGTCAGGAGGATGGGGCTAGGCTATTTTCAGTGGTGCCCGGCAACAGGACAAGAGGTAACAGGCACAAACTAGAACATAGGGGGTTCCACCTAAACATGAGAAGGAAATTCTTTACTTTGAGGGTGGCAGAGCCCCGGCACAGGCTGCCCAGAGAGATGGTGGACTCTGTCTCTGGAGACATTCAAAACCCGCCTGGACACGTTCCTGTGCAACCTGCTCTAGGTGACCCTGCTCTGGCAGCGGGGTTGAACTAGATGATCTCCAGAGGTCCCTTCCAACCCCTACCATTCTGTGATTCTGCGATTTATTTGGCGAATCTGTCTCCAGGGAAAGAGGACAGCTGGGAATTGACTTCATGAACCATTCCAGCAGTAGTGGCTGCCCTTTTTACTGGTTAGCAAACAAGAATGCTTACAGAAGAAGTTAGATCTACATTAAATTCAATCCCTAAAGGAGGCATTCTGTCTTTTAGTCATGCACAAATCAACTGTAATTCACAGATCAAGTAAAATGACTGTGTGAATGTAGAGGACAGAGCACACAGCCGTCCTGCTGGCAGAACGGCTCATGGCCACCACTAAGCAAGTCCATTATACTTTTCTTTTTAAAAGCAAGTAAAAAGGTAAATTGGGTAAGCTCTATCCAATACAAGACTTCCGAGCTCTTCAACTCAGCCTCACTACCATCAGAAAAGGATTCACTGGGGGTGCTAAGAAAGATTGTAGAATCATAGAATGGTTTGAGTTGGAAGGGACCTTAAAGCTCATCTAATTCCAACCCCTCTGCCCTGGGCAGGGACACTTCCCACTAGACCATGTTGCTCAAAGATGTTACACCATTCGGTACATTAGCCCTGTTCAATGCAATGCACAATTTGTATTACTTGGGGGTTGATGCAATACCCTTTTATTAGCAATCTATGTGCCATTTGTTGGCCATAGTCTTGTCACAACTTTGTTCCTCTTCCTAGAATAAAAACAATGCAGTTTAGATTGCATCTTGAATATTCATTTGTTATGAAGGCAATATCCTAAGAATTGTGACCCACTCCTTTCAGTGAGAAATGGCAGCAAAAAGGTCCCAAATCAAGAAAAGGTTTTTGCATGTGGCATGTCTTCACATAGAATAGTCCGAAATATTACAGTAACCATTCATGATTGTAAAGCTGGGCGTAGGCAGGAGAAGGACCTCTGTGGATGGCAGACATTGTGTCCTAGAAAAAGGAAAATGCATCCTTGAGTCACACATCAGTCCATTCAACACATACTGTGAAATACAATTTTTGGAATGCATGACCTGCTGTGTATGTGTAGCTTAGACTGCAGAAAAGGAACAGGTTGAAGAACTTGCGGACAGACAAAACCAGGGCAATAACCAGGGCAACCCCAAATCATCCTTTTACTGTGTTTATTCTGCATTGAAGAGTTACTTTAGGTCACATGTGGACTTGTTCTTTTTATTGTATCAGATAAAACAAGTACTATGGAGATAGTCCCTAACAGTTGACCCTGAACAGATCCTAAGGGCTATATTCAATTAGTTTAACCCTTGCCTTTTCTTCTTTGCGTTGTACTTTAGCAGCAGGCTGTTGTGAGCATGACGCAAAATATATGACAGGTCTCCTGGCTTCTAGCCTGCCAGGAGGAGCTGTGGGGTTGCTCCTGGTTGACTTGATAAACAATAAGACTGCACCATATAAGTAAGTTTAGAACACGTTACAGAGGAGGGAAAACTGGGATGTGAGGAAAAGCAGAGTTCACGTTAGACCGTCTATGGTAAACATTACACAGGAAAAATTTCTGAAAGTGGACAGTGAACTAGAAAGTCGTCCTCAGAGGACAAATCCAAATCACAGTCCACAACTTAAATCTTGTAAGTATTGTGACTGTGAAAGGCTCATTCTTACAATCCAAACTGCAAAGTACACAGTCGTGATATGAAAAAAAAAATTAATTTATTGCAGAGACAAAAGAATTTAGAACAGATAAAGCTTTAAAGAAACTACTGTAATACTGCGAGAAAAACTGCATAATTCCTATAGCAAGAAATAATTTATCAAAATATTTGTCTAGCTTTTACAATGCAGGCATTTTGAACAGTAATTTTTTAAGGCAAGGTCAAAATCATTGCTCTTAAACTTTTTGATATGGGAAACTGATATAAATAAAATGTAATTTTGATATGGGAAGTCCTGAAACTAAAAGACTTCTTAACTTTATTGAAATCAAACTGAATTAATTTTGACCATTACAGATCCCAGTTTTGTGAGATGAAACACTGCGGTACACACCCATTTTAAAAAGGTTTTCTTCTTGTTACATTACCTTATAAATCTGTACTTCCTTTTCAGTAACCAAAAAAAAAAATCATTGTCCAGTGTCCCTGATAATTGATTTTTTTTAAGCATAAAAATATTTACTTCATTCTTTTACCAATTTATTTTAATCAAGAAGGTTTTATGTGCCTTCTGAATTACATCTGTTCTTGCTTTAAAAGAGTGTAAAGTAGAAGACAATGAAACCATATTAATAGGCTAAATTTGTCAGGTAATACTACTTTGGGTAGACAGACCAAGGGTACCCCTATCTTCTTTTAAACTTTTAGTTTTAGACTACAGATACATTTTGCAAGCTAAAAGAATGCACCTTAAAAATTACAGAAATATTTTAGAATTGTTAAAAATTATTTGGTTTTGTTTTATAAAGGTGGTTAGTTGTTTTTTTTTTTTTACTGTAGCTACTATTTCTGGAACTCTAATATTATAGAAAGTGTCAATGTTTGAAAATCTTTGTTTAAAGTCTACTTCCTTTAACTGTATACTCCAAGTCAGGAAGAAGTCTAAAGCTCTATGAGGCACAGAATTCAACTTCTAGTAATGTTTCATTCACTGAGAAGCTCTTTGAATTGAAAACATTGATCAAAATGCTTTTGCTGCTTTGTCTTCTCAGAATACCTATATTCTCTTTCATTCATTTCCGTGGTAATTAACATGCTGTAATGAGTTCTATCTTCTTTCTAAAGCCAAGGCAAATACTAAACAGAGATACATAAACTTTCAACAAAAAAATAATTCGGAACTAACATACTCTTCAGCAGACAGCAAGAAACATCGTAATAAATAGGAAGAATTCTTCACCTGAAATCACATATATGGACTGATTCACATTTTTTAAATATGAAGCTAATAGTGAAAAGTCACAAAAGCCCCAAAAAAAGACACAAATACATGAAAATGTCTTTGCTTATTGTCATTGAGGAAGAAATTTTTGCTACTGAAAACCTAAGAAAACTTGGATAGCCTTAAGAGATCTTTTTATGTGTGCCTACGTTACACCAACCAAATAATTGCACAAAACCAATGCATATATATATATATATATAAACATATGGGGTTAAAAAAAAGTTTTTTGCACAAGCATAATAGCAATGTAAGATTTTATCAAAATCTATCTGAGATCTGTTACTGAGCATAGTATGTAAGTAGGGTGGGGAGTACAATAGGTTTTACTACTGTGTTGATGAGAATGGACCGGAATCCAGGAACAACATAATTATCGTTATTGTGTTATTGTGACTAATTTAGCGTTAAAGCAGAGACGGAAGTGGGAGGAGTGAAGCATTAGGAATTATTAGTTGCACGTACACACAACAAGGCAATTGTGCTTTTCCTGTAATTGAAACACAGACAGTAGAGTGCTCTCTCTCTCTCTCTCTCTCCCCCTCTCTCAACATAACTACTTGAATTTATTTATTTTCCTTAATCAATATTATGTCCATCATTTTTATGGGTAGGAACAAATGACTCCAATTAAAACAGAAGACATTTTCAACTCTTGGTGAAACTACACCTCCCTGCTGCCCTTGCTGTATGGTTGAAAAGATTATTTTCCCTTTCTTGAGGTTCAACACACAAAAAGTCAAAATGAACAATTGTGTTTTGCTGTGCACTTAACAAGACCAGACTAAATCTGTTCTTCTTGTGCCTAACACAAATGAGAAAATAAATATCAAGAGGATTTGACTTAATAAATGAAATGTAGGGTTAGGAACATCCTCCTGGCTCCTACTGTTATAGGTACCAGAAGTGTATTTAACCTGTGGAAAAGCTGCTCAACTACTCTCTGGCTGCCTGATTTTCTTCTGCTTTACAGTGCAGATGTGGTAGATAAAGAAATGTAGTTTTTGGAAAATATGCAAGTCTTGATCTAAAATGAAAG
Organism: Dromas ardeola; assembly: GCA_013398915.1. Classification (NCBI taxonomy): domain Eukaryota; kingdom Metazoa; phylum Chordata; class Aves; order Charadriiformes; family Dromadidae; genus Dromas; species Dromas ardeola. The sequence continues at coordinate 45,978 of VYZM01011968.1, read as the reverse complement.
GGCATGTACATAAATACAACAAAGGCCTAGTTAGAGTTTACCTGATAGCAGGTAAGTTGCACTAAAAAACCCAAACTAAATCCAGCCTTTCCTTCTGCACTCTCCGGCTCTCGGTGTGCTGAATCACACTAGGCTGTTCTGACCTCCATATACATGTTCTCATTTATTTTTATGTCTCCCAACGGAACAGGCTACCCATAGCACACTGCTATTGTATGCTGACTTTCAGGATCTGCTTTTTGCCCGTACTTTATGTGAGGTCAATATCATTTGCTTGTATTTGGCAGCAGAAAAAATGGTTTCACATTAGGGAACCCTAAAATATTTTCATACTTTATAATGTGTCTGTTTTCTGCACTCACCAGTCTTTGGGAGAGTGCTCAGCTTTGCTGTTCCTTTCCACAGTCCCACATTCCCCCTCATCAGAGCCCAAAGCTGCGGGCTGTTGCATCACTGTTAAAAGAACTGTCAGGGTGAGGGAGTTAGGGGTGTGTGGGTGTGTGTTGGAAAGCGTATTTATGAAAAAGTCACGGGTGTTAATACTTATGGTGACTAATGAATGGGAAATACTGAGGGGCAGCATACCTCGGCAACTGCGTTCCACATTACCTGTCATGACTGGTAAAGCCCAGTATGCTTTGCATGTGAGCAGAGCTATACTTTCATCTGTTTCTAAAAATGAGTATGACTTAAATAAAAATGCAATGTGTGTCCTAGCCCAGGCACAATTTGGCATTCCATGCTGCAGGGCCAGCCTGATAGTTTTGAACAAAAGCAGCATCCATCCTATGTTGCCATGTGCACACAGTAAGGATGTGCCAGCGTCTGTCAGAGCCCATGGTGGCACGAGCATCTCGGCAAGGATGTGGTCTTACCAGAGAAGCACGGCCAGTCTGTGTGAGCGTTATCTCTGGATCTAGTGTTACACAAGGATCAACAGGTAGCTTGGTCCCATCACTTGCAAGCTTTTGATCCTTTCTGTTTTAAGTGGAGTTCCAAGGACAGAAATGTAGGAGTTGGCACTACACCATTCCTTTATATTAATGGTGTTCCAGCTGTACTGTTCTTAATAGTTCGTCACTCTTTTAATCTCCTAAGTATGTGAAGGAACCAGAGGTGGTTATTTTCTCTGTCTTTACCTAAAAAACAGCGTGACTATGAAACAAAAAATTAGCTTGCTGATCTGCAGTTCTTCCAGCGTTACCCCAATGCAGAGCACACACACAAGGAATTTCTACACTAATTCCAGTGGAGAAGCACTTGTAAATACTGCGGTCACATTTCCAGTGCTGTTGTCCATTTATGTTCTACACTTTTTTTCTGAGAGAGCAAAATGCATATGACTGTGAATGATATGAAAAAAGAATTCCTACAAATTGAATATTAGGTTGCTGACACGATGTAGTCGATTACTTTTTAAAAAATGCTAAATACAAGTCTTCAAGGGCATATGCAAGATTAAATAATTTACCAAATAATTTTCAGATTGATTTAACGTTAATGAAATGTTAGCTGTCAGCTCTAAAATATGACTCCACACATACTCCCTCCTCATTGGAAAATAGGGGAATATAACCTTGCTGCTTACTGCAAAGATCATTTGTTGTGTCACAAGGAGAACAGAAAATCCCTTCTGAAATCATTACTCCAATCTTAGCTGGAATCCTTTTTTTTTTTTTTAAGACACTATAACTTCGAATCAAAAATTTAAAAGACATCTTGAAATGTGTGGAAAACTCCTGATACATATACACATAAGTATATACATGCATACATACACATATATACACACATTACCAGCAATGTCTTCTCACTCTTCATTTTATACAGTGAGGGGATGTACTTGGAGATTTGTCCCTGAAGTATGGATCTTGCTACGAAGTGAGTAGGCTCCATCTGAAATACGGAGGATCCAGTTCTGGGTGAGCCGTCACGAGAAAGGACTTTAAGTGCAGTGAAGTCAAGGGGACAAAGCTGAACTGAACTGCACGCCCTTGTTAGAACATAAGAATGGCCATATTTGGCTGATGAAAGGTCCGATCAGTGTGGTATCTCATCTCAAATAATGGCTGTTAGACACATCTAGCATAGAGCAGAACAGGGCAAAGTACACCGTGCAACTTTCATTTCTGTTCCATTTATTGTAGTACATCTAGCCCTTATCCGCATGCATAAAGGAAGTGGCAGCTGTTAATAACCTTGCCGTCTTTCTTTTTATACACAATCTCAAAGATCATTTTTGTCCTCTCCTCCATGACAGAATAGGTGTGTGATCCTGAGAGGTTCTAAAAGCTTTGGCCTCGTGCCTGAGCAGTTGTGGACAGGGAGAGGGACAGGAGGGTTATCCAGGATGCGCTGTTGTGAGTGAGGCAGCATGTTCCCACCCTGCAGATAACATTTTACTGGAGGGGGTTGGCTGGCCAAAGTCTAAGGAGAAATACACAGTCCTCACTGAATACAGGGCCTATTGCTCTTATTGTGTTCCATTAAGAGGTCACATGCCAGTGACTCAGAGGGCTATGTTCTTCATCCTGGAAATCAAGACCTAATATTCGGAAATAATTAAATGCAGGCTTCTCCTATTTCACACGCATCTTAACTTTAAATTTATAACTTGTTTTTTAGGCAAATAAGAATGTCTTTGGCTCACCTAGCTTAATGTAATTTATTTCTGTTTATTTCTTCATTTTAAATGCCAAATACAATATAAAACATTTATATAATACATTTAGATGTTTTGTACATTTTGGGGGTTTGTAAATAATAAATTGTTTTTTATCCAACCTCTATAGACTGAATAACAAATATATAACATCACATTCATAAGACAGAATAAGAAAAATCAGATCTCACATCTTTAATCATATTCTTAATATAGCAATTTAGCACTTCTTAATCTAAGACTACTAACAAATCTATTGCTTCCTAAAGTAGTCAGGGAAGGGTTTGGCCACAAGAAGTTATCACAGCTAGAAGTATCTACTTTCTTTGTAAATGTTTGTTGGGTAAATGGGAACTAAAATGTTAGTGAAACAATCGCATTTTTCAAACCACTATTCAAATTATTCTTACTGTTAACATAAAAAACGTTAGTGTTGTGACTGCTGATGTAGCTGTAACTTGTCATAGAAAGTCATAGAAAGAAAATGCATGGCAGAATATAAGCATTTTCACTTCTCATTAAAGATGTAAAGAATATGAAAAAATCTAAAAATAGAACCATTAACATTTTACTCCTAAAACAACAAAACGTGGGAGAAAAGGCTTTTACAATGGCAGCAGCTCTTACACACTGAATAGCAGCTGGTAGAGGCCTATTTAGAAGACTTTTGTGTGAATGCTATGCTGAACAAAATGTAGAATTTAAGCTGTTGTTAAATGCAGATAAAGGTCAGAGATCATGATCTCCAGAAATGATCGTTTGCAATATTTCTAACTTCCTTTGTGCACAGGAGGGATGTGCAATGCAAAAAACTAGACAATCCACTGCAAAATAAGGTTTTCTTGGCAACCGAGAGGAATTTACTACTCCTAACAAGGACCAGCATACAAATGGGTGTGAAATTCAGACACCGACAACTGTTGGAAAAGAATTGCAGAATAGTATTTGTCTCGCATCAGCTGGCTGCTAGGGAAAGGATATAAACTGTCATTTTTTCTAGGAAGTTTCCCTTTCATTGCTGGAGCTCTTTCTTAAGAGTTCACGCTTAGAATTTGTAAACTTCATTTTTAGTTATAGCCATTTACAGATGTAAATAATGTTACAGAAACTGTAGTTCATACATATTTACAGACCTGTCCCATTTACTTTTATTATAAAAATGTATCTAAAGATTCCTATCCACACTGTTGTAGAAATGGAATAGCACCTACACAGTAGATTTATTGTCTTATCTATTAAAAAATTAACATTTGTATTATGTTTTGCATGATTTTTTTTTTTAGTTTATTTTTCATATATCCTCCAGTGAATCACAGATATGTGTTTTGGTTTGACCTGTGCCGATACTGACATCTTACCATGCTCTTCACATTCTAATAAAAACTAATACTGCATCTCGTCTGTGCTAGTGGAGTGATTACTGATATATTTGAATTGGCCCTGCAGACTTCACTCAAATAAATAAGCTTTGTATAGACGACTGACAATTTAATATTAAACTTATATTTACAGATATTACTGACATCATCTCTAAGACAGGCTGTGCCATTAATAATTAGATCTCTAGCCTGATTATCAAGCAGCTACGCTTATATGCTATGTAGGTTATGGAACTTCTCACAAACCATAAAGGTTAGCACACTTGTAAATCTTTGTAATGCTAGAGGTTGAGTAGCAAAACATAAAATTGTATTGATATGGAGATACTGGCTGTACAAGCAGTGTGTTCACAAGTTTGCCAGAGGAACTTGGGCTTGGACACCATTCCCACATATTAAAAAGTATGCTTTATAATTTATTGAAAAAATACTGGTTTTCTCTGAAAACAATTTTGGGATAGCTGTTTTAAGTGGTTTGGGAATGTAGCCTTGTTTTTACTCACTGATTACCTTAAGATCTTGCCACTTTACTGGACTAACTACAATATTTTTTTTATCTTGCAAGGGCTGAAACATCTTCAGTCAGGTTGCCTGTATAATGTATAGTGCGTTTCTCTTTTCCAGTGAGACCTGTGCAAAAATAGAAAGCAGTTTACTTTCCTTTTTTCAAGTGTACATAGTCTTAATGTATTTGTATAAATGCACCAAAGCTTAGCTCTAATTAGTATCAATCTAATATATTTATGATCAACAAAAATATAAACAACGATTCCAAGCCATCTTAAATGTTTTCAAAAAAGCATTTATCCAAAGAAAGTCAAACTGCGTAGGATTAACTTATGATTGTGACAGTAATTTAAATAATGTTTTAAATGGAAAGTGTACATAAGAAGAACTTTGTGTATGGGCATGCATGGAAACGCTTGCAAACATTTCTGCTTATATTGCTTGCCTGTAGAGCACCCGGTAAATGTATTGTTTAGTACATAAGACCAATTACATCTGCTGGTAGCAAAATTAACATATCTTATTTTGGGTTTCAGGGACGACAGAATTCCTCATGTAAGCTGTTTCAGAATAGATATGGATTAGTACGGGGCTATTATACCCTCTTTTCCTTTTCATCTGTTATAGCAAGTTAATAATTCTGTTTCCCTTCAGATGAAGCTCCCTGCACCTGCAATATAATGGGCTTTGACATGAATCAAAATAGGCAGAAGGAAAGACAATTTTTATTCCCCAACAGTCCAGTTTTATGCCAGTGAAGCTTTTCTGGTTTGAAGGCAGCTATACAAGAATTACAGAATGTAAACTTGTTTTAGCAAACTAGAAATTCACACCCCTCTGCTGAGTTTTATTCTGGCTTCATAATGCAGTAGAGTGCTCTCTCTAATGGATGACGCTGACATACTTTTGGCCTAGAACAAATAGGAAGATCAGTTCATGGCAACTGAGGCTGTTTTGCTGATCTACCAACTTCCATTTTTACCTGACATGACACTCCTGCAGTTCACAGAAGCTTTCTTCTAGATATTAAATCTCACCACTGGGTCATATACTTTCTGAAATCTTTCAAACATTTGCCCACATGAAGATCCTTGCAACTTCTTTGACTGAAATATATTTTGCTATACTGACATTCAGTGTGTTCAGAACTGATACTCAGGCAGATAAGATTTTGGTCCTAGATTTAACTTTGGCAAATCTTTTGGTAACCCAAGCTTGAATTTCATTACTAATACACACTGGGAAGTGTTCACTTGTTGAATAAAAACTTGCAATCTCTTTCCTTTGATCACATCTTCTTCCCCACCGGCTCGTCTTTGGGCACATGGGGACAGCCTGCTCCTGAGCCTTTAAGATTTCCTTCTAGAAGAATGCCCAGCCTTCCTGGACTCCCTTGCCCTTCAGGACGGCCTCCCAAGGGGCTCTGCCAACCAGGCTCCTGAACAGGCCAAAGTCTGCCCTCTGGAAGGGAAGGAGTGCTCCCACTTGGAGTACCTTCGATTGTGGTGATGTGATTGACCTGCTTGCTTATGAGTACCACTAAACATCATCTTTCATGCATGTGATTTTTTTTCTATTCTTTACCTTGATTAAATACAGAATCGCAAGATACTTTTGGAAACAAATTTATACAAGCTAGTATTTGCTTAATGCAGCATCAAAAGCTTGAGATGTGATTAAACTGACACCATCCTGTAGCTATGGATGCGTTGAACTGCATTCACTAAATAGGAATGCAGTTTTGTTTTGCAGAAACCTTATGAGTGACTATAAAAGTGGATTAGGTGCTGCGGTGGCCTGGGATTTTTTTTTATATATATAGATACGCATATTTCTGCTGAGCTTTTGAAGTAACATATGCTAATGCAAGGCACGAGGTCCTATGCAAACTTGCAGAATAATTTACTGACTTATCAAACCAGCTGAATCACTTTTAAACAAGAATTTAAATGGTTTTCACCTTTTTGGAGCAAAGACTTAAAAGGAAGAAAAAAAAGGGGGCTGCATAAGAGAAAATACTCCGAATGTGGTAAAGGCAGACACTTTAAAGCACACCTGAATCAAAACAACAGATCATTAACAGAGTTGTTATAGTTAAATACTGATCGATTTGTAATACTGCTGTAATGTGTTGCTTCTTACATGTAAGCAGTGGTATAGATATACAAAAGCAAGAGCTGTAGTAGCTGGGAATAAGAGTGAGTTCTATGGCTGCATGAAATTACAGCAACAGTCACTTTGACATTGCAACCGCCATCCCATTTTAATGTTTCCCAAGATTACAACTGTGCTTGCGGTCTGGATGCTCAGAGTGGGAGATGTGCAGTGTATCTATCAAGTTAGGACTTACCCACAGGAACAAGCTCTTGGAGCTAAACAAGATCCTGCCTGTTTGCTGAGCTATGTGCACCCTGTCAGACATCCCAGTTTTAGACCACGGTAAATGTTAGCTGATGTATCCTAATTTAACCCTCTTCCCTTTCAATGTAAGCCAAAGTAACCTCAGGTTTGCTATGGGTCAGGAGCACCCATGGGTAGTTAGGATGGCTCAGCTGATACACTGTTAAATTCCAGTACTTTGAGCTTCCATCTTCTTCCAGCTGTCATTAGGGCGTAGCTCAAGGGTACTACAGACTGACCTGTACCAGCATTGGCAAGGTCCATTCCTGCTGCCTAGCCACAGGCCTGTTCAAAGGCACTAGTACTGGTGCAACCTAGTGATGTTCTGGTTCAAGGACCAGATCTGCCCATAAGCTTTTTACTATCTACTGTGTTAACTGCCTATCCTTAGGCTGGTTCCATGGGCAGTTGAGCTCATCTAGTGGCTCATGACTATCAAAAGGTAACCTCATTGCTTTTTCCATCTGTCTGTCCTTGCTTGTTCCCTTCCCTGCTCCTCCTTAGCTCCTGACTCTCAGCTAGCGGACATTCACAGATCATACCCTTCCTTTGTACTGATCACCCTCTGTGATTTTCACATGTGTGAATTTGTATCACTAAACTGCTGAAAACAACCTATGCCATTCATGCTGTAACACAAGAAGTATGAAGAAGACAAATGCAAATACTCAGATTCAGAAACTTGGGAAACAAGCTATTTAGGCTAAACAGAAAAATGACAGATCATTCTTAAGTAATGCCAAATCGTCAAAAATGCGAACTATGACTTTGATCTATAAGAGGAGTTAGGCATATAATACAGGAATTGCATCTTTTTGTGGTCAACTGACCCCTTGCCTGGAAGAGGTAAAAATCAAGGTCAGTCCCCTTCTGGGGAAACTCTCTCATATATTTTATAAAATGTCCTTACATTACACTATTGGCTAGGCTGTGTATATGAGAAAGTGAGGAGGACCGGTCCTGTCATTGCAAACCGTTATGCAGAAAAAGGTTAGAAATAGTTCAATATCCATGAAACCAGGAAATAAGATTGTCTCTCTTAAAACATGATTGCCTTTACCACTAATAATCAGACATATTCACATATGCATAATTGGTTTGTTTCACAGCAACAAACTATTCTTCTGGATGAAAAGGTAACTTTTACATATAGATTTTCACATCCAAGACAGTATTTTAAAAAATAAGGGGCTATTGGGAATGTTAATGGGGGTAAATGCATTTATGAAGGCCTCATCCAAAATCCGATTAGAAGAAGTGTTTCTTCCAAAGACATGATTTTCTTTTGCTGATTTTCTACCTTTTCTTCCCTTTCTAAGAACTATAGTTTTGTAGTGCATGTATTTCTCATGCCTTATTAACACTTCATACGTGGTCCATGAGTCAATGCCTTAGTGATACTTTCAAATATGTTACCTGTAGCATGAAGCACACACAAGCAGTAAGGACCTGTTGGATCTTTTTGAAATACCTGCTGTTCTAATACAGAAAAAAAAAAAAAAAAAAGATGGTCTTAACCCCAAAAGAATGTAAAGTAAGTTGGCAGGAAACAGGACACTAGACAATAAGAGCATATTTCTCACTAGATAGATAGTGGTCTCAGCAAAAGGTCATCATGTATTTAAAGACTGAATCCTAATCCATGTGTATAGGAGACCAATGCAAAGATGGTTAAGATGCAAGTGCCTGAAGATTTCTAAATGCAAGATTCTCTTTATGAGGTTATCCTGGGAAATACATTGCTTGTGTACATTGGCAATTCAGCAGATGGCACCCTTTCCTCTGAATAACTTAAGTGCAAATGTCCTGTACTGTAGTGGGGGACGGTGTTCTACAGGTGATAGGCTGCGTCTTTCTCAGCTTGAACATAAAATCAAGATCCTTAGTGTTTGCAATTACATATTCTAGGTTATTATTTGCAAGAGCTAAAAAAATTTTATTTGTGTACTCCTTATATCCTCATTTGGGAAGTATGACTCTGTCTTACTTTTTGCAGTTTCAGATTTAACACTATTCCTCTGGTTTTAAATGGTCTGTTATGTTGCCATATATTGTCAAATAGATGTTGAGTTCCACTTCAAGAGTGGATTCAGTCAGCACTGAGTGACAGGATCCCTATACACAGTTTGCATTTTGTCCTGTTACGTTGCAGTTATAAAATATTTTGACTCTTCAGGATGAAAATTGCTAAATATATGTAAAATAATTACTGCTGTAATAGAGATACTGCAAAGACTGTGTAAATAAAATGTATTTAGTTTTTAATTGAATTTTCAAGTATAAAAATAAGAATAGCCAGAAACAAGTAAGGAGAGATTTCTAAACACACAGGCTGTCAACCACAGAAATCCATTGGAAATTTTTAAGTTTAAGACCGCTAGGTGGGGTTGTAAACAATATTGTACTGGTGTTATTTGTTAGATTTGTTAGATTTCACTGAAACTATATACTGTCAAAAATGTAATCTCCAAGAAATAAAGGAAGCAACAGTACACTAACAAAACAGAAATAAGAGATTCACAACAATTTATCTCAAAATACCAAATCCTCTATGTAGGTAGAAAAATGTTTCCAAAACATACTCCAGGCTCAATGACTCTATTATGTAATCACACAGTATCATGTTGTGCTTTTTTCTTTTCCCCCTTTTTGTATCTCAGTATCCATTTCCCTCACTGATGCAGCATGTTTTTTCCCCCTTTGTTGTAACAGTTTATTAGCACCAGTTGACACAGTAACACTGGCTGGTAAAATCAGAAACCTTGTGCTGCAGTAAAAACTGATTTTGATGTACTCTTCCTGTTTCTTCTTCCTCTTCTGAGGAAAACCATTCAGATGAGTAGACCTTGCTCTGGAAACCTACACATTGAAGCAATTTTAAAACTTAATTTTTATTGGTTAACTGTATCCCAGTGATGTACAAAGAGGGGCAAAACCACACAGCAAGACAAACCGTACCACCCCAATCCGTATAGTCTCAAACTGCTTTTAAATACCCTTTAAGAAATTGCTTCGTTGCAAGACATTATGATGCTTCATTGTGTAATTTATGTGTACTTTTTGAATGCAATGTGAAAAGGACAAGGTCACTGATTACATCACTGAATTGGTGAGTGTATATTCTGGGGATAAGTTACCCTCTTTAATTTTTTAGTGTATCCATTGCATCTTCTAATAAATTTACTCCTTTTGTCTCCCTTGCAAATAAGGCTTGCGTCCATGTAACTGCATGCAAACCCACCAGTATTATTTGTTTATATGTCATTATCAATGTTAAATATTCTTTTTAAAATATATCAGAGATTTTCTTTTCATTTACAATTACAAAGGTTGATGTTATTTTCTTTTTTCCTTCTGAGTTTTAATCAATTAAGCATTGGTCAGCTTTGAAATCAGTCATAGATTTTTTAACTGTCTCCTGCTCATCTTCAAGATCATCTGTCTTCTTAGCTCAGGCTATAGTAAGAGTTTAGCATATTGCTGAACAGCTAATATTGCCTGGAATTTAAATAATGTAGATTCAGTAAGAGAAATATTTGCATTTGAGGAAGAGTGGATTGAATTATGGATTATTGCTCATCTGTGATGTTAAAACCCCTGGATTTGAATCTAGTTCCAGAGAGCAAAATAAGGGTCTGACAAAAAAAAGCTTGCATCTTAAATGTTTTGTAACATAACTCTGTCTACTTTTATTTACTGTGCAGAATTATAATATTCTTATGCTAATATATTTAGATTCCTGTGATTACACTTGACATAATTACATTTAGAATGTGTTTTGTTTGGAAGGTGTCATTTAGCCTCTGCATTATTGTCACTTAATAAGATAAACAACAAACATGGTATGAAATACCCATCATCTCTCATAATTTAAGGCACATTCATGGAATTATTTAAATCAATATATTTTATTTGATATCAAAACCATAGGTTCTTTTAATTGCCTTAATAAATAAGCGTGTCTGGCAGTTTCATATGAAGAGATATTGCAGGGGAAAAAAGAACACATGATTTTAGTTCCATCACGAAGCTCTATAAGCTGCGAGTGCTGCAAATAAATATAGTACTCCTTTAAAATAATCAGTCTGCATTTATCATTGTCAGCTCTAAAATAACTAGTTAAGGCTAACATTTACTTTATGATAAACAGTCATCCAAGCAATTATCCAAAACTAATATATGCAATTAATATTGATTATGGTCCTGAATCCAAATAGTTCTTTACCTTAA
>VYZM01011968.1:20258-34764 GCA_013398915.1 Dromas ardeola | reverse complement strand
AAAAAAAAAAATCAAAGGAAAAACCCAAAACCTGAATGACCAGAACAGGGGAACTGAGTTTTCATGCTGCACCCTCCCAGCAATTTTGTCAGAAATCATTTAGGCAACAGTTCTAGACTTTTAAAAGCCTACAGACACCTGAAGATTCACACAGGATTTTTAAAAGTCCAGGTAAAACTGATATTCAAAGCCTTGGGCTCACAGATGCCTATTTGATTGGCATAACATTAAGTGCTTTACAAGAATCCGAATTGCTGTTTTCTGTCTAAGACTGAAATAGAAGTTATATTGCGGCTCTACAAAGGTTTGTTTACTAATAGGCTTGGTGCTTTTTGCAGTGTCTTCTCATCAGATGGGTGGTTATTATACTGGCCTGAGATATCGGTGACAATGATCCCTACAACCATCAGTGGGGCTTTCTGTGCCCACCGTCACCTGTCATTACATGCTAAGGCACGGCAGTTTTGGCTGATAGAGCATTTGGAAAGAAGTCCTGCAGTGTGAGGTAAGTCCGCTGCCTGTAGAAGGCTAATGCTTATGATGCTTACTATCTGTCAGGATTGCTTCTGAATGATGGAGAAAAAGGTGACATATGACAAGCAGAAAAATTAACCGCTAAAACGGTAATTCACTTAATAACAGTTTACTTATTCCACCCAACTTGCATTGCACATCTCTTTCTAAAGTTAGTAAAATTGTTCTCCGTGTTGTTTGCTTCCTCTGTATTGTATATACTTCGTGACTGATTTGGGAATCCTCCAAATACGGAGTGGAGTAGCTTTTTTAACATTATACTTGATCGACTATTTATTTTACTTTTTTGTCCACTTTTGCCAAATATATGCTTCTTTCCATTGGTACTTTATAACGAGAAAAAGGAGGATCCTGTTAGAGCCAACAACCCAAGAGTCATGAGAAACCATTATTATTGTCAAAATAAAAAGAACAAAGAAACAGGAGAAGCTTGTGTCTTTATCATGTGGGGAAAAAAAAAAAAAGAGATATTATTTTGAGGAAATTTCCTCCATTTTGTACTAAAAATATTGTATCTATCTCAGTGTCTTCTCCAATCCTCTGCAATAAAAAAATACAGATAGCAATACGTACGTGTTCCTGGAGGAGTCTGCAGTAACCATATGCAGTAGGGACCCTGCAAAACAGCTAGTCCCGTACTGCTGGAAAACATGTGAATGCCAGGAATCAACTGCTGCTTTCTTACCATTTACTTACTTAAAATGAAAGCTTTCTGAAACTATTAACCAATGTGTGTGTGGCAATTGTTTGCTTTGTCTGGAAGATTGCCAAAAGAGTCTTACACCTGAGTCTTGTATGAAAACAATGTACCTGCTCAGTTTTAAATACTAAACCAGCCTGTTAGTTTGAGTGCACTGTGTCAAAGTACATCTTGGTGGGCATCTGCTCCTGCTTAGAAAAGTAACTTCCAGTGAAGATCAGAATCAATCCTAAAAGTTTACTTTAAACAAGTTTTTATAGAGATTCCTTTTCATAGCCCTAACTAAGTCATCAACATTTTCCGCCAACAGGCCTCTGTTTACATTGAGAAGGATCTTTTGCAGGTGTCAGAAACCCATAACTCCAAAAAATACCCATGTGGTTTTGCCTGCCTTCTTCCTTTCTCCTTGCACACAGCTGACTCCTGCTGCCTTTTCAGTAAGATCCACTTTCAGCTCCTCTGCCATTTCTCTTATCAACTTCTTTTGGACTTGCAGAAGACAGGAATAACTGTGCAAGTCATTTACCAGTTGCTTTTTCTTTCACATGTATCTGTCTAATGTAAACATTCAGCATACCTAAATTCCAGTGTTTTGTTAGAGACTTCTGGTAAAATTGCTGGAGTGGATGTGCCCAGGCCTGATGGATAGAGTGTAACGGAGGTGTGTTGTCAAAGAGGACAACTGCGTATTTCTGCTTACCCTGCAACTGGAGTCACTTTGACCCCTGTGCAGGTTACAATGCTCTCACCAGCATGGTTGGGAGACATATTTCTAGAATGCTTTCCCAAGGAAATGGGGCTCATACAAATGCCCTGTCAGTCACATCATTTAGTGTCTTGCCCAATTTCACCCCATATTGAAAGATGGATAGAAATTTCGAAGATAACTGGGTTCCTGCAAGTTTTCTGAAAATCAGTGGCTGTACAGAGGTGAATGCCAAAATAATAGTAGCCATTTCGGTGATAAACCCAGGGTGCATGGGAACAGAGAGAGAGAATTTGCTTGCTGAGACAGAGACCCTCAGGGAAGATCCTGGGAGAGCAGTAGAAACAGACAACAAGAAAACTTACTAAAGGTCTCAGTGGCTGTATCTTTCCAGGTGTGAAGGAGAGTAATATGAATTAATACTGTAAGACAGGAAAAGAATGGCAGGATGCATATGCCGTATGTTTTGCTTGGAACAAACCTCCTGGCTAGTCAACACTCATATAGATTTACATTAGCATAACATGTGTTGTCTCCTGCCCTGGAAAGGATATCAAAGGGATTCTGGGATAAACTGGACTACTGCGGTAAAAGAGGAGTCAAAGGACAAAAATCCATAGAAATAATGCTTTCCTGATTCTTCTGTTCACCGAAAACTTGTGTTTTGTGCAAACAAAAGTATTCAGGGGAACAGTTTTGCTTTAAGGACACCAATAAACACAAATTAAAATAGCTCTATGACTAGTGGAACTAGCAACAGGAACAAAGCCTAGTTTCCTTTCCCTCTTCCAGAAGGCCACATTACAGCTTTTTCTGTACTTAACAGAAGGTTAATAAGAGACAGGACATGGAATCAATGCACGGACTATTACATAGTTTTTAGACTAAAATCTCTATTTTTTAATTCAGTTCCCTTGAACAAGTTGGATTTTAACACAGGAACTAAGCTTATGGAAAACCAAACGTTTCATTTATTAGGACAAAAAATACTCCTGAAATTAGTGACAAAATAAAATAGATTCACCATGTTTTTCACAAATTGAGGCCTTTGAGAAAATATTTTTTATTTAATTTGCCATGCTTACAAAGCAACAGTAATAAAAATCACTTTTGGATTGAGATGCATGAGTAAAATCATTCTGTCAGAAATGCCAGCATTCTGAGAGCAGGAATCTTTAGTTACCTCTCCAGTTATAGGTCTCAAACTGCTGCTGTGTAATTTTGGCAATGGCAATACACATCAGATTAGGAGGATATATTTTAAACAAGTCTTCATATGTTTGTTACTGCCTTGACTATAAATTGGTTGCCCTCTTTGAAAGCAACTGAACCCAAACTACAAAGCCAGATTATGGTGTCAATATTGTACAAAATGAACAAGCTTCTACTTCTTGTACTGTAGCAATGCACACACTAGAAAGGCACAAGAGGAATTTATCAATTCAGAGGCAAGAAGTAGGCTATAAGTAATGATCTTTTTACAGATGAAAATTCATCTGGAACAAGAGCAGACATGAATTTAAAGTAGATTCTTTATAATAAGGTGATTAGGCCATGCATGAGACCTTGTTTATGTGACAGTTTATTCTGGAATAAGTAGTCCTGATTTGGCATACCAGCTTATACGTATCACAAAAGATTTTCTCATTTTTCATATGTGGCATATTGGACTACATATCTGCTAACTTTGCTTGACCGGTTTGTATACTCAGATCAAGCACCCATGTTCTGCAAAGATCTTTGCTCAAAAAACAGCTCTAAATTTGTGTAAACTGCAGTTGTGAATACCCTCTACTTTCAGAAAACAGGTAGTCAAACTGTGTATTTAGGTAATGGAGATCAGTTACTGACCAGGTCTAAAAATTCAGTTTAATAAAAACGACAGATGTAGAGACAGAAAGTCTGCTCTCCTGTATGGTGTTCATTTTCCTTAACTTAAAGGCCAACAACTCAGTATTTCATTAGTTCTGTGCTCCAATTTCGGCAGCAAATGAGTCAGGAATTCAACAGACAACTGCCTCCTTTGTGTTCAGCCCTGACACGCCATGAAACCGCACTAGAATAATAAGCTCATGAGCATAAGGAGGCCAAATTGATGTCACACATGCAGCTTTAGTTGTGTTTGTTCTTAACTCAAGAGAGCTTGTATTTGCAATCTTGACAATGTTTTTTTATATAACAGCAAAATGTAAGGCCAGTGAAGAGGTACAGGATTATTTCTACAATATATGTAAATTTTTGGTCCTTAGGCCTGCTCAGCTCATAGATGACTGACATTTAATAGCTGTCAACTTTGTAGCCCCTGACAGGAAGCTAGATCTGAGATATTTGTTTATGCAGTTTACTGAAAAATTTAAACCAATGGAATAGCAATCAAGCAGACAGTTCTCATTGTCCCCGTCCAAAAGTCTGTTGTTTCTTTCTTTCTTTTTTTACAGCTGCTTTCAACCTAGCCCTAGTTGAAATCCAACTAGTGTCTGGACTTGAGAGCAAACAGGCTAATTTGTCAACTTCCTCAAATTGTGTATGAAGCTTAGGCTTGTTAGACCAAGGAGCCTCCCCCCCAAATTTATTTTGATTCCATATACTTCAATGCACACAGAAGACGGACAAGAAATCTATAAATGCCGATGACTGCAAGAGAGAAGATCAAGGTAACTCTCAGACAACCTTAAGAGGTAACTTAACAGCTAATAGTAAACACCTGCTGGTGTGCTTATAGAACTCAGACTTTTATGAAAGGACATCGTATCAATCAATACAATTAATATTACGCAGCAAAAGTGAGGCAAAGAAATCAAAATTCAGATTACTTTTGTTGATTCATTTGACTTGAGACAAATTGGTGCAAGTTAGAATGGCTCAGAGAACTGAATTAATATATTTGACATCGGGCAAAATATTTTTATCTGAACTCTTCAGTAGAGTGAATGGAACAATACAAGTAAAAACCAATGCATAGCTCGAGGTATTAGAGCAGAAGTATACCCTTTTGTACCCTGTAAGATGGAAAACTAATGCTTGGTAAGAAAGTGTTCAAAAATTCAGTGTTTCCTTAGTGAACATGTTTTCTTAATAAATGCCTCACGGAGGAAAAGACAGACTATTGAGGACTTGCTTAGTGATAGGTTTCAAATATAACCACAGGAATTCTTTGCTAGCAGATTCCTTGCCAGCATCTAGGTCTCTTGACAGTAGCACTACAATGATACTATTAAGGTTAGCTATTAAGGTTATCTGTGACTTACCTTGATCTTCTCTCTTGTAGTCATCAGTATCTATAGATTTCTTGGCTGTCTTCTATGTGCACTGAAGTATACAGAATGAAATCATTTGAGGTTAGTCCGCAATGGAAAAACTGCCTGTTCGCAGTTTGTGCTCACTCTTAAACGATGTTCAACACCAGACAAACTTGTTGAACTGCCTCTACTACCAACATTGATTTTTGACAACAGATAGTATGTCTAATAGAGATCAAGACTTTTTTTATAATTCTTCGTCATTGAAATTCTCCATTCAATTTCCACATTGATACCTCATGGGAAGAATTATTCCTCTCTTTCTGTATGCATTGAGAGAAAAAGATCCAAAGCTGACCTGTCTTTTTTTCCTGTAAAATTTAAGTCTTGCACTCATGATTAGTCCAGATGTGTTATTATCATCTTTACATTGTTGGTGTTTACGCTGACAGTCTTAAAGCTCAGGGTTCTTGCCTTAATAGTTCAGACTGCATCTACACCCAAATACACATCTCCTTTCAAGCTGAAGCTTATGTATTTGCCCCAAAATGTTAAAAAATGCTTCCATAGCCTCTTGTTCAGATACTGTTAATAGGAGATTGAGAAGAGTTTCTGCCATTACCTTCAGTACTTTTACTGTAGAGTTCCATCCTAGAGCTATGTCCAGCAGTGAAAAATGGTTAATAAATATGCGTAGTCTAGCTTTTTCATAGTTCTTTCACAAAAGACATAGTCTTTTAAGAAGCAAGTACATCTACTCACCTGTATGTGTAACTGCTTTGAAAAATTAAAAAAAACCCCTGTCTTCGGTTTTCCATCTAAACTGTGTGTTTATGGCTACTACTCCTTACCCCCCTTGTCTGCATTGATTCCTGTGTGCAAATACGCTTTTACCCACTCAAAACATTCACATATTTTACATTAAACATTTCACTTGCTGTTGCCTAACACTTTTTATGTACATAAATTGACTCATTCAGAAGCACCACCCTATTTGACACCTGCACACATTTCAAACAAAGCTGCATAAACTGGATTTCACTGTATTTAGAAGAATCGTTGCCAACTGATGAGGTAGGTGAGAAAACTTACTTGTGCAACAAACCGCTCCAGTTGAGCATGAGGTCACCTCCAGTCAACAATATACTCGCAAAATCCAACTTCAAGCAGAGATATGGTTTAATAGCCAAGGTGGGACCTGGACGCCCGTGTTCTCAGGCAGCTGGCGGCTGGTCTGGTAGCGGGAAAGGCGAGGGTCAGCGCAGGCCGGAACCGCCTCTCAGCTTTGCAGCCGTGCCACACCGCTCCGACGGGAGACAAGGCCGCGCCGCCCCTCTCGCAGCCAGGCGGGTCAGCGTGGCCGCCCCGCTCCGAACGGAGCTTGGCCAATCACTGGAACGCTACTGCACGGCCAATCAGCATGCACGCAGCTGCGCCGGCCGCCCCACTGCCTGGGCGGGGCCCTGCGCTGCAGGCGGTGGGGGGGGCCCGATAGCCAGCTGCGGGGGCGCGGGCCGCCGTGCGAGGGCTGTGCCACGGGCGTGAGGTAAAGCGAGGCCTGTTTCCTTTTGTCGCTAACTAGATGAAACTCGCATTGTTTTATATAGAATCGTAGAATAGTTTAGGTTGGAAAAGATCTCTAAGAGAATGGAGTACCATGGTTAACCTAGCACTGCCAAGTCCACCACTAAATCATGTCCCTAAGCGTATGTGAGCTATGTGTATGAGCTTACAGAATATGTATATGAGATTATGTGTATATAAGCTTACAGGGGGCGTTGCTTGGATATGCATGAGTGTAAGGGAAGATGTGGACTTGGGGCTTCAGGGGTAACGAAGGTACCAAGATGCTCCTTGGCTTGATGCTTCACATGTGCTGGCGTAGGACACTGAAAATCCAGGTTGGCTATAGTTTGTGAGCTGTCTTCAACAGCTAGAAATCAAAAACATGGCTGAAAACATGGCCATTAATATGGTAAAATCAAGAGAGAAGCTGCAGACTCTGGCAATAACTCTACAGGTATTCCACTACTTACTCTATTTTTTTTAATACCTGTTTAAAGTTTTTGCTAAACTGCTGAAGTACCACAGAAAAGGATATTCAATTGAGTATATATCATAGAATAGAATCATAGAATGTGTTGGGTTGGAAGGGACCTTTAAAGGTCATCTAGTCCAGCCCCCCTGCAGTGAGCAGGGACATCTTCAACTCGATCAGGTTGCTCAGAGCCTCATCCAGCCTGGCCTTGAATGTCTCCAGGGTTGGGGCCTCCACCACCTCTCTGGGCCACCTGTGCCAGTGTCTCACCACCCTCAGTGTAAAGAACTTACTAAAATATATAGTTTATTAAAAATGCTGGGGAAAGCATTGAGGTTATTTTTAACTCTTGCATTTTATAAATGTATGCAGTCTTTTTTATTATCTGTCATGCAGCTGTATTTATATTTGCTGAGTATGATTTAATGTTGAAATTCAAGACTAGACACTTGGAATGTTTTGTGGTTTTTTGTAGTATTTCTTTGTTTATGTTAAAAAAATAATGACATGAGAAGCATCAAAGGAATCTTTACTGATTTCCTTCATCAAAATGTTATCAGAAAACTAATTTTTGGAAGCGAAAATTTGGATTGACATGCTTAATTTGAGAACAGTATCTATTACAATCATAAAAAGTTCAAACATGTTACACTTTTAGCACTTGTGAGAATTCTCTTGTGCTTTCACAGAACCACATATTAGTTGTTTTGCCATGCCAGCAAGTGCTTTAGGTAAGGTTTTGTCATAGAGCTTTGCCAAAAGCTCTCTGTAGGGGATAGTAATGAATTTATGCAGTTTTAACTTTCAACAAAGGAAGTTAGTATAATTTGGGGGGAGAGAAGAAGGGAAGAGGGAGCAGGAAGGCCAAGATTGCGAAAGTTTTGGGTTATCAATATGCGTATGGCAGCTTTCTACTTTTCTAATTACAGTAAGTAGGTTTTTGTTACAATTGCTTGCCTAAGATACCCCCAAATAAATAACTATCAGCCTAGAGCGTTTTATATTTTCACTAGTAAGGAAAATGTCCCTTTCATGCTTGCGTTCATATCAAGAAATGATAGTTATTTGCTGTACCAAACAGTGTAAAATTTCCTTAATACATGTTTCAATCCTTTCAGAAACACCTTTGAAAAATATTCAAGTTCTGATAGCTGCAGTAATACTTTCTAGATCTGGAGTTCATCACTATCTAGTCCTGAAAGAAGCCTGATCTGTATTTGGGTTATGTTGTGCCATGCATGGTGATGATGTTCTGAGGTTTCTAAGTGAGTGTGAAGAGTTGAGAAATCAAACTGATGATGCAGAAAATGTACTCAGATTAAGAAATAGTGGATTAGCAAGAGTTTCTGAAGGCACAGAGATAGGATAAACATTTTACAATATGTCAATAGTATTGCATTCAGGAAGAATACTTTTGAACTCTTCTACAAACTGTATTACAATAAACCAAATTCCTAGAAAACAGTCACTTTCTGGAATGTGTATTCCTTTACCAACATGCACAACTAACCTTAGTACAAAACTTGTCCTAAAAAGTTTTTGTCTGGTGTTTGGAAGGTGGAACTTTGTAGGACTTAGAATCATAAGGTTATGATTTCAGCTCTTAGTTCTGTCTACCTCAGTCCTTATCTATAAAAAGGACATAATCATTAGCAGCTTTCAAATTTAAGAGTTACTGTTTGTAAGGCAATGAAGAAAGAACAACTAAATGTAACTTTTGAGGATCATTGTATAATTTACCTGTGAATCTAGCTGTCATCTAGAATAGCATTTATGATACAGGGGAAAAACGAAATACATTAATTGGTTGATTCTGTTATGCTAAGGACATTCTTTGGACATTAGACCCATGTCCTCTGTATTTCTTTCACTTAATGGTATTGTTGGAAAAGCCATTCAATGGCTGAAGAGATGAGTCAGAGCACTTCGACGTATTGTGTACTTTGTCTTAAATTACTTCACCAGTTATTGTACCCCCCCCCAATATTTAACCAAATCAATGAAGTTATCTGCAATGATACAGTATCAGATTAAGTTAAATCATTTTCTGGAAAGAAGTAGTTAATGGAGGCTTTTGTAACTGAAAGGTACCACGGGTTAATTTGATCAATCATACATGTGCGTGTTGGTTGAATGGCATTTTAGGATGTTGTTTTTTTCTTTATGAACATGGTTTTGTAAATTCTTCCAATTTACCCTTCAGGTTAGCTTTCTTGCGGTTATCCTTATTCTGTTTTATATGTTTTCTATTTTATGGATGCATCACTAAGTTCTTAAAAGATAAAAGCGTGTTTATAATGTCTTTAGCAACATTGTTTTTAAACACAATAAGGATAGAATAAGAGAAGAGCTAGAAGCCTAAGAATCTGAGCTGCATAAGCAAAGTCAGTTTGCTCCTCAAAACTAAAGGTTTTCCAGGCACCAGATAAAATAAAATTTGGCCAGCATGCATCTCCTTAAAAAAAGAAAGACAAAACACCAAAACCCAACCAACCAAAACCCATCTCTGTTGTGTCACAGTATTGGTGAGTGTTGAAAAGAAATTCTGCATTACTCTGTTTTAATATACTAATCAACTAGACAATATGTATAAATTCAATGTATTTTATGGATAAAACTACTTAAAGTACACTAAAGGTAACTTATCTTTAATAGCCCAAGTCCAACTTTAATATGTATATACTAACAAAATAGTTTGTGATAGCTTCTTTCGGTGCATACTGTGCTATATATGCAGTTGTAATATGCTGTGCTTTCAAATGAAGTTTATGGACAATTAACAAAGAATGTGCTGAACTTTTTGCAAGAGTTCTTAATCTTTGTGACCTGGCCAGATTCCAAGTTGGCTAATTACATAAGGCTATTTCCTGCTTAGCTATAGTTCAGTAAGCGATGCCATCACTTCCTGTCCTAAACTATTGCTTAGTCTTGTGTGCTGTGTAACAGCTGTTGTACTCCACCCCAAAAGAGCTTCTTTTCACTTGTGGGTGTGATTACTGCACATCCACACTAAATTTTGAGGTGGGCTTTTTTGAATCCTTGTGGTTAAAGAATCAACAGGAGGGAAAAAAACCCCAACCCATGCTACATTCTTTCATCAGAGAAAACTCGTCGTTAATCTTTGGTCCAGAAAAAAAGAGATCTTCATAGACATAAAGAAAATTAACTGAGCTATTTGATAAGGTGTTTTGTAGAGTTATACAGGGAAGGGGAAATGCCAAATATGCCTAAATAGCAAAAAGCATTTGATTTTTTGGAAGATAAAAACAAACTGGATTTGCAAGTTCGTATTTCCCGGTCTTACTTCTTGTAAATGACTTAGGAAAAAAAAGCCACAAGTTCCCCGGATTTTTTGGTTTTATCTATCTCTTTTGGTCACTTTATTTTGCAAAGATTTTGATAGAACAATGTGAGTTCTCGTGGTAATAAAAGATTTTCACTACCTTAATTGCTAACATTACTATTGGTGAGGCTGGTGTTTTTCCAGTCAAATAGAAAAAAAGTAACCTAAGTCTTTTCTAGTGTAGAAGTATTTTATTACCTGACTGAAAAATTTAAAATTAGCTTATTTTTCATTCATTCCAAGGGTCAAAATTACATCCTGGATATCTGCTCCAAACAACTTGCAGTTGAAAGCACTCTAGTACTTTGAATCAAACATTGGTTCTGAGTACAAGACAGAGCCATATATTTTAACCGTAAAATAAAATGAGAATACCAGTATAGAGGGGACATAGTGAAGAATATTATTTTGTCTATCTACTTTTACAGGGTTAATCATTTAATTGTTTAGAATTAACTGACATTTCCCATGTTTAGTGATTAAAAAGGTTAATAAAAATATTATTTTTGTTCACACTCCGGGCTTTCAGACAGGAGAAGATGTGAAAGAGATGGTGGGGGAGCTACAGAAAGCAAGGTTGGAGTATGAGACTGCTAAAATGGGGTTGGCAGAATAAATCATAGCTTTATCTATTTTTTAAGAAGAGCAGAAGTACCCTTTAACAATTGAGGACTGAAGGGAAATGAAATAACTCATAGCTAATTTTGTCTCTTCCACAGTGAGATTTGTGATGAGAGGAGTGCACTTTCTAGTAAGTGTATTTGTTGTCTGTAACATAGGCTGCTGCAGAAGCTCCTTAGG
This sequence comes from Dromas ardeola, assembly GCA_013398915.1. Classification (NCBI taxonomy): domain Eukaryota; kingdom Metazoa; phylum Chordata; class Aves; order Charadriiformes; family Dromadidae; genus Dromas; species Dromas ardeola. The sequence continues at coordinate 23,403 of VYZM01011968.1, read as the reverse complement.
GAAGATTTTTAGGCTTTGATAGTATGTGTGAAGTTGCAGTCTAAATTCTTTCCCATCCTTTGGAAGTTCTTACTTTGGATCATCTGTCAGATCATCTGACTTCCAATATGTATTTTCTGCAAACAGTTACGGCTGTTCTTCTGGGGATTCATTTGCCTCAGCACCTTTGCAAAGCTTTAGAAGAAAAGTTACCTACATACTTATTTTCAGCAACTAAACAGCATTTCGTCCTGGAAGCAACTTAGTGGTGAACACATCAATCTAGTTGCAAAGCTGTTACATTTGTTTTATATTGTATATAAACTTATTTGTGCTTTTAAAGATTCCTTGGCCTTTTGTACTTCTAACCTATTTCATTATAGTGAGGAGAAGTAGGTCCTCATTTGACCACTCTAGGGTGACGTAATAAAACCAGGGGGGTAAGAGCATAAAGCCAGGAGTGTTTAGACATGTTAACTTGTATAAACAGCTGTCAGAGAGGGGTAGCATCACCTCTGTGATGCGAACAAGTATTTGTGATGAGAATAAAACTCCTAAACACAGAGTAAATTCAGCAAAAAGGGTATGCGTTTAACTGGTTTACTCTGTTATTAGTTTTGAATGTAATGTTTTAAAACATAGATTGCACATCAACATTGAACAATACATTCAGTTTTTTATTAAAATCGACCTTTATATTTTTTTGTTAATAGCATGCATTAAATTCTAACTGTTTCTACCCTTCATCGGAGGAATGACTAGTCCTACTGACCTTGAAAAAACTTTGTTTTTTTTTCTTTGATGGTAACTTCTTGCTGGTTCTTACTGTGTGTCAAATCCATCTTAATGTATTTTATAATAATAAAATACATGATTTGCAAACACTACTCCAGGACATCTGTTAACAGAAATATACAGTATGGTCTCGAGGTCTAGTAAATACTGCATAGCCTTTTTTAAACACTTTCAAAGACTTTTTGTTTCTTTAGGTGGATAAGAAGGCCTGCCTAGAATAGACCATGTTACAAGATCAGTCTCTGGAAATGTTTGTGTGGGTTTTAACTTTACTCACTGACCTTCGAGTGTTGCCCCACAAAGAGATGAACTGTGCAGATGAAGGGTTGTAACCCGCGTTGTTAACCTGTGAACAGGGGTGGGGAAGAGGGGAACCTCTTAAACTGGCTTTGCCTTTGGGGTGATCGTTAGCGTGAACTCCACCTACACAGCCCCAGAGGAATTCTGGGCTTGGCTGTCCAGACACTTATGTATGGTACGTAAATTGTCCTAGTGACATCAGCATAATTATTCAAATGTGTGAGGTTACACGTCTGTAAATATGGAGCTTATTTGATTTTATTTCTGTTTTCTCCCAATTCAGAAATCAAGTTTATGAATGCATTGGTGGGTGCAAATAGTTAAAAAAATACTAATGATAGGGTCAATAAGCATAGCAGAAAAAACAGAAGAAACTACAAAACAATACTCTGACATGGTATGTATATATTTCTTTTATGGCACTTACACTGGAAGCCTGAAAATAATGCAAAGGCTAACTAGATTTGTAATTATTTCATCATACAGAGAAAGCACAAGAAACAAGAATCCTGGTTTTGTAGTAGTCATGATGCAGTTTGAATTTGCATTTTTTAAAATTGAGAATTACAGCTTTAATATTGCCTGGGGGAGAACAGCCAAATTTGAAAGCTTGGAACCCTTCTGATGTAATAAGTTAATTGCTTTAAATGCATCAGTAGCATCCACTAACAACAGCTTCTGTTGGATAAGCATATTAAAACAAAGGAATTGCTAATACATTTCTAAAACTTTAGTAAGTTTTGCAGTAGTAAAACTGACTTGTTTGTGACCAATGGAAAGCCAGTAACTTTTAAAACATATTTTGGTGTAGACTATAAAATACTATTTAGTTACCTAAAATTATTGACTGAAGGCCAAATTAATATTCAGTGTAATGAGAAAGATACTGTTTGTATTTTGATGTGAAATATATCTCAGTGGTTTAAATTTGGACAGTTGGCTGTGATGAGGAGAAGTACGTGTTGGGGCCTGTTGTTCTGTACTCAAGTGGGTTAAATTCTGTCCTGCTGAGCATTACGGAAAACAAAGATTACGTAACATTGTCCAAACATACACACGTCTTTATTTTTCACAAGATACTAGGGTTTGGCTTATTAACGGCAAAAAATATGTTTTAGAATGGTTATTTGGGGTAATTGTAATAACAGGTACTAGAATTTATTTTAAATGTTACAAGCAGAGATACTAAATATGTACATAACAGCCAGTAAATTTGATAGTGAATTACCTAAATCCATTGTTTGTTCCCCCTTAAAAAATCCTCTTATCTCCTGAGTGACAATATTGTTGTCTTGGAAAATGCATGAGTTTTTGATGCATAACATTCTGAGCAAAACCAGCTATTTATTGTACCCATACTCATTCTTATCCCACACTCTTTTTTCAAGACCATTATTAGTAAATTTTGAGGTTAGAGAGGTACTGACCCAATCAAACATGTACAGAGCTTGGCCTCCGAGTTAATTAAATATGGGTTAATAACATATTATAAGGAAATCATTGTCCTTATTACAGTTATTAGGTAGTTAGTCAAATTATAGCTTCAAAGGAATGCAGAGCATGGAGAACTCAGGACTAAATTATGCATTTGAACCTTAGGCCAGCTTTTACTGTTGAGACAGTTTGCTGCTAAAAGAAATTGTGTGTCATTGAAATTAAATGCCTTTCTGGGGATGGAAGTTTCCAGTTTTTAATGAAATTACCAAGTGTGGTGTAGTGAAATGATTAAAATCTGTATTCCGGGAATGTGGCGGCCAAAAAAAATCAATAGATGTGAGCAAACCTTTGCTGCTGGATGTGAATCCTGGGAATGAAATAAACTAGTACAAAAATAATAACTCAAAACATATCAGCACATTAATGTATTTAGCATGAGTCTCATGAGACATCATCTTCACTAATTTTTAGCATACATTTTACTGTGTAATGAGAAGCTTTTTCTCATATCCGTATTAGGCAGCATTTTTGCCCTTCCCCCAGTGTTCCTGCATCGCAATCATTGTGCTTGCACTTATTATGTTACAAATGACCGAGGTAAGGCTGACATTCTTATTGCATGCAAAAAGAGCTA
>VYZM01011968.1:801-18135 GCA_013398915.1 Dromas ardeola | reverse complement strand
CGGAGCATGCTCTGCCTCTGCACCGGCGTTCCCGGTCCGCCGCGTACCTCTGCGTAGGTGCGCCCGAGTCCGCGGTGCGCGGGAGTGGGGGGGACGGGCCGGGAGCGGGGCCGCTCTGCGCCGTGCCGCCTTCATCTTTTGTGCGCGTCGCTTCCTTATAAAGAGAAACGGGCAGCTGCGGCCCGGGGCCGAGTTGTTGAAATTTATCCCTTTGTGTATATTACAATATCCTCCATTTTTCTGCCCTCTAAACAACGAGCCTTTCGCCATCTTGGGCAAATTTTTATTCCCAAGTCGGCCCGTCTCTGTTAGGAGGGAACGAGTGGAAATCCTGAAAGTCCTTTTGGATAAGACTCAAAGTTTAGGAAATGTTTCAGGGACAGACAGTGACGTCATGTAAAGTTTAAGGGGAATTTTTCCAAGAGAGTGTGCTTTCCCCCGGAATTCCTGATACAGCGTGTTGTAAACCGCACTTCAGAGAGGAAGGTTCCTAGTCGAGACTGCATGTTCAGGGAACATTAGGAATATGCTGCTTTATCTGGTGTGTGGTTTGGTAATAGGTAGAGAAATAATTGTGCTTTTGGGTTTTTCTTCTTCCCTGCCCCCTCTTTTTTTTTTTTTTTTTTTTTTTGTCCTGGCCTTTAGTATGTAGTGCTTGGTAAACTGTTTCGTTGTTTAAAAAAAAAAACATTCCAAAATTCTCACGTTAAATAACGAGTCATCTGGCGATTTGCATTATTTTTGTTTACAGAAAGTAGTAATCTGATGTGAGGTTTACATGAAACACTTGGTACAGAATCTTCCCTGAGGAACAAACAAATTATACTTGGCATGAGGAACATGGAAGTACACAGTTGTTCCGTTTTTAAATTATAAATTAGAGGGGCATAATTGGAAGCAACAAACTTATTAAGCTGTATCGTTATAAGATTCTGCTTGGAAGTACCTATATATATATGTTACATGTAGTTTGGGTTATGTTCCAGGCACTATATAATGCGGGTGGCAAAACGTAGTTACTATGCTAAGCTCATTTAAAAGAAAAATCAGATCTCTTTATCTCTGGCTATAAGCTCTGTGTCAGCTGTTGTGAAAAGGGAAACAATAAAAAGTACTGTTCTGTTAATTTACTTATCAATTGCACCGGTTTTTTTTTAAATCTTATGAAAGTTTTTCTGGTCACATGACATGATTTAGTGAAACACAAGGTATTTGATAAGGAATAACTATTGTAGGTGAAGTTTTGTTTTTCCATTCTTTTTCCTATACTCGTTTTACTTGCATATTTACAGTGACACTAATGAGAACATGAAACTGCCTGTATTTAATTTGCATTTTCTTTGTCTTCGGGGTTGGGAAAAACATTGACAACAGTTAATATAGAAAGTAATAGGAATAGCTGTTAGTACATCAGAACTTTTTTTTTTTTCTATCCAAGTCAGTATTGAATGATGTACCTGAAGTGTCCTTAAGGTGATGTTAGAACAAATGTCAGATGCTTACCTCGAGGGGTGTGCGTGGTTTGTTTTTCTTTTTTTTTTTTTTTTAATGCATCAGAAAGTGGTTCAATTGAGTATTTGCCAGCTATGTGAATATTGGGTAGATGAAAATGTTTAAATAGTTGAAAGCATGTACAACAGATGGTTCTAAATTATACATGCAACAAAGGTCTAGAAGATTTGACGGATTATAAATGGTGAGCAACAGAGGATAAGTACTTTCAGAAAATGATAGTATATTTGACGTCTCATACCTATAATAAACTACGTACACGTTTTTGTCACAATGCTGCAAAATCAATAAACTACATGATATTAAGAAAATGGTAGCCAAGGAAATTCTTGTAAAGTGTGTATAGTGGAAGCATTAGGAGTTGTTAAGGGATTTCTTTAAAGTTCAAGCAGGGGATATTTGTTTAATCATAGATGGTACCATTCTTTGCAAGCAATGGAGTATTAGTATCAGGTTGTGATAAAGTTCCATAAATGGAACTCTTGGGCGAGTAAAAAATCCTCTTCAGAGGATTGGGCAATGTTCCCTTTTCATTACTGACCCAAAGTCTGTTCTGAATGGCACAAAATAAGGTTTTGTGACTAATGTACATTGAAAATAAAGCAGAATTGTGGTATTGGTATTTCTCATCCTATAAAAACCATTGTGATATGTTTCGTAGGAGTCACTGTTCTTACAAAAAGCAATTGTTTATACGTTTTGTTTTTGTAGATTTTTGTAGGTTGTCAATAACACTGTAAAACTATTTGAATAGTGTTAGGGGGAAGATAACTTAATACATGGTCTGTACCTTTTGGTGAGAAATAATTGGTTTTCATGAACGTGTAATAAGGTGCATTTTCAAAAGATAAATTAGCAGTATTTTTATATTATGAAGGGAATAAGCATGGGTTGACCACTGCAGTGTATTTGTTTAATCTTAATACTGACCTGATGATAAGAAGAAAGTGCTAGAAGACTGAATTTTTTGTCTTTTTGGAAGACACTGAAAATGCAAATAAAGTAATGGAAGTCTTTCTTTTTAGTCCTGTTGCCCTTTTTCTCATTTTCTTTGTTTGCATGTTTATTATAGAACTGCAGTGTAAAGGAGCAGATGTTTTGCAAAACATCCTGATGTGTTGCTTTTTCTTATGGGAGTGCATAACTGTTCCTTATGATGCATCGACTTGACAGCTGGTTGATTTCATGGAACTGCTAAGAAGCCATTAGTGGTGTCATTGAATTGAAACAGAACAGTCCCTCCCAGCTTGAACTGCAATTGTTAATGTCTTTGTTGCTACTTTTCTGTTCCTCCACAATATGTGGAACATCACAGTTGCAAAGAAAAGGAAGTTTGTGCTTTCTGTCTCATCTCCCTGAATTAGGGAAAGGAGGCATTAGTACTTGACTGCTTTTAGTTTTGTAATATTCTTATAATGGCATACTTGGTATTAAGAGATTTTTAGCTGTTGGAAGGTAGATTTAGCACAACCAAAAATGCAGTTTGCTACACACACTCTCTGACATGTAGGAGTAAGGGCATCCCACAGTTCAGATCGCTTCACTATGATTTCCTCCCCCTCAGTCCCTAGTACAGGTGTCTTTGAATAAAACCAAATACTGGGTTTTGGTCGTGGCTGGATTTTTTTTGTTTGGGTGTTTTTTTTTTTCTTTTTTTTCTAAACTGTATTCTAATAGAAGATTGCAGAAGAGTGGTACTTTGGTTTTGTCACTTAGATAATTTGGACCAATGAAGATGCCCAAAGTTTACCAGTTTTCTCCCAAATGTGGTTCAGCTTTTGAGTTAATTTTCTTTTACTACAGTACATTCAGAAAATTATGTCGTATCATATTATAAACTGTTTGCGATCGTAAATTGCCATCAGAAGAGATGCTGACACAGTTGTCAAGGACAGCAGTGTTTTTTGTGGTTTTTGGGTAGTTTACAACATTCTGAACATTGACAAAATGTAGTAAGTATGTGTTGGTCAACATATTTTGAAGGAATTGGAAGTTTCTGGTGAAGATAACATGCAGAATTCAAAATTTAGGTACAGATCATCTTCCCCACTGCATCAGAGAGGGAAATCAAAGGTCCTCTTTCTGACTGACATTTATGCTTTTTAAAAATTTTTGGTTATAGTGCTATATTCTTACTTTAAAACTATTTTTATTGTATTCTTTCTGTGTAATGGTAGAACGAAAGTGCATCTTCAAGTGAGTGATAGGGGTTTGGAGTTCTTCCCTGCTTGCTCCTCACTGATGAGGAACACAAACAAGGATACTGTATTAGTAAGATTAAACAGACCCTCTTCCACTCCACTTGCCCAGTTTTTGCTTGCTTATTTGAAGGAAAAAAAAAAAGGAAGGAAAAAATCAACAAACAAATCAACAAGGAGTCACTAGGAGTGTTGCATAAGGAAAATAGTATGTTCACATTAATTTTTTCTTTTGTGTTTCTTAGTATTTTTATGAAGGTGAGGATGTATTTATTTCACTGTTACACAGATAAGGACTCTGATGTACAGAAGAATTTTGTCTTTTACCAACATCACAAACAGTTGATGGCAGAAAAATTTGTAAAATGGTAAAAAAAATTAGTAAAAAACTTACAAATTTTACAGTATCATCTCGATTTTTTTTTCTTTTTTTGGGGAGGGAGGAGAAATTGTGATTTGTTTTATTGCAGTATTAGCATTTAATGAAACCACCGGGTGAAAGAAACACTCTCCGAGAGTGAGGAAGTATTATGCTTGTTTTAGTTTTTTAATGTAGCAACAAGGAAAGCGGATACAGGGGTTTTCCCTGATTAGTTTAACAGAATTAATTTATGCATTTGACAAAATTCCTAATACCAGTTTATTCTCTTTATGTGAATGTTTTTCAAATCGGTGGGGAAAAGACAAATATCTAAGAAAGTATACGTTTTTAAACCTAACCTTGTGACAGATGATCTCCCAGACATAGTCTTTGAAAGTATGGACTTAGAAAAAGATGTGCTGGGCTTGTCAGTGACCACTTCGTTCTTTTAGAAGGATGATGCCTGTTGCTATTAACGTGAAATCTCTCCCATTGCCTTTCTACTCACACCCATCAGGGCCTCCTGAATGTCTTGTTTTCTGTGTGTAAAGGATATAAGGCTCTCTTTTCACTTGATGTAGGTCAGGCATTGTAAAGAGCTGAATGGGTTAAGCCTTGGTAGTTTGCAAAAAGAGATTGCAGAGATTTTTCTAGCCCCTGAGGGAGGAATCACGCAAACCCTTAAAATTCAAACTACTAAAAATGGAAAGGCACCATCTGATGGACTGTTTACATCAGCAATAGTCCCATTGAAATCAATGGGTCTGCTGAGTATAAAAACCTTGTCCCAGGTACTGTTTGCAGTATAAAACCTTAAAAACAAAGGTAGGTTTGGAAGTAATGCAGTGACCATCAGTAATGTTTTCTTTTTGGAGCCCCACACGGAACTTGTCCTCTGGAATTGTTGGAAGGGATAATGAAGAATTTTAATTTTTGAATAATGGAGAACCCTACCAGTGTTTTCTTGCAAATTACAGGGTAAGTGTAAGCTAGATTTTCTTTAGAATATTTATTGAGTACGGTGATGTAAAGGCACAAAATACTCTGCCTAGCTGTTTTTGAGCTTGAATCTCAGTTGTGACGCTGTTGGATGAGAAGCTAAAACTTTGAAATCTTCTAGGGAGTTTTTTTTCCTTGACTTTGAATACGTAGCTAACTTTATTGGATAGTGACCCTATTTATTAATCGACTTGTATTAATTAATGTTTTTCTAACGCTGAAAGATTCTTTAATAAACAGTGCATTGCCTTTTATTAGATACTTATTTTGAAGCAGTGGTGTGTGGTATCCAAATATAATCAGCAAAATAACCCCACAGCCCCTTTCTCAGCTGTCAGTCTTTTCTTACACGAAAGAAAACCGGTTTGACAAAAATTGTTGCAGCAGTCCATGAGACGCGTAGGGACATAATTGTTGGGATTTTGCCCCATTTTCTGTTCTTGCACTTTTCCACAAGCATGCACTCATTAATCAAAGACACTGTATTCCTGCTGAGGGCAGAGAGGTTCATCAAATTGGCAGCCAGTTTGGTGTAAAGAACAGTGTACTGAAGCTCTTAACGTGATAGGACATAAATAAATCTAAGTCTTTGTATGCAAACCCTGGAGGTTAATACTGTATAATTCGGTATCCTGTCTTTGTTTTTATGATTGATGTTTGTAAGTGTTTGAAGCTTGATGCAAGCCTTCCAGCGGGTCAGGGCTGATGGTCTGATTGGCCGCAGCAGAAAAGCCTGTGCTTGGTAGAGGGGCTTTCGGGTGTGATGGGGAGGTGTTTTGTTTTTGTGTTGGGGGGTCCCCCCCCCCCCCCCCCCCCTTTTTATCTTTTGGCTCGGAGATCATTGTTCTGTTGCCTGAGCTGTTATAGGAGAGTTCCAGAGATTGACAACCCCTGCTGTGATAATGGACTTAGCGCATGAAACGCCAATAGTTTGGTCCTATTTGTTCTGAAGCTTACTGCTATTTGTATCCTTAACAGAACTAACATGTAGAACAAGCAAAAACTACTGGGATTTCCCTGTAGAAATAGTGCTGGGATTTGGCTTTAACATGAATTGGTTGCATATTCATAATTTAAGAACAGCTGGTTACAGCAAGCACATAGTCATTTGCAAGCTATTATAAACCATTCTACTCACACAGGGAGGCTGTGCTTGAGCTTTTTCTTATTGATCTACCTGCATTTGAAATCTGGTCACTGCAGCCACAGAGGCCTTTCATTTTAGCTGTGCTTGCATCATAGAACAGCCTCGGTATTAAATATTTAATTTTAACTAAATGCTGAATAAAATGATGAACTGTGAGCCTCGAAGAAACAAAGTGTAAGGATGAGCAGTGACATACATCTTAAATACTTTTTTAGGCTGCTTTACATAACAAGGTTTTGTAATGTCAGCCAACCTTTGTAGTCCTTTGGTAGCTTTTGTTGTTATGAATAAGAAATCTTTGTTAGATTTACCCAAGGTTACCTTGCTAAAACTGTAGTTGCTGAAATTTGTGTTTTTCATGCGTTGTATGCCAAGTGCTTTGGGAAGGAAATCCAGAAGTACAAAGTGCGATTATATTACACAAAATGATGGTGTAGTAAAATAGCAGTAAGCACAGTCTTGTCGAGTATCACATGGAAAAAATAATGGATGTATTAGGCTGTAATCTTACATGGGTAAGCTTAGCTGTTGGTATAATGTGAAAAATACATACTTAGAAATATTGGTTAGTAATACATATCTAAGCTGTGTTAGTAAAGTTGATTTAGTTGATTCCCTCCCCCCGCCCCTTTCAGTTTTGCTTTTTCAGGTTAGAAATAAAGTGAAGCATTTCCACTAGTTTATACACTTAATTTGGTAACTTTGCTGTATCCTTGCTTGGCCTTGTGACTGGAACTTCTAAAAGGAGAACTATACTTTTGACTACAAAAATCAGTTTTCCAAGTATCCTTAGTTCCTTTGGGAATAAAAGGGGGCCTAAAATGCCCACTCCCACACATCTTTTGATCTAGTATGTTGTAAGTTACTACTTCATAACCTGGTATGTAGATAGGAAGTATCCCTGAGGAAAGATGTGAATAAATTCTTACTTTGTGTGTATGGATCCAGGAAGATGGGAAGCCATTAAGGAAGGGTCCTTATTGTGTTAGTCAGTTAGTGAGATAAAAATATCAGGCATACATGCCTGAAAGAGAGTCTAGTTTTTCAAGCTGTATCAGTTGATTTAATAAAAGATATTATCACTCCCTACAGCTGTTGTCTTTTCTATGTAGTTACAGCAATTTTAAGAAGGCTGAACCATGAGAAATGCAAACCAGTATTTTTCCATTGCAGCTCTGCTCGTTTTTCATCCTTGGAGTTACTCTTAAGCATCTCACTGCTGCTTTTCAATGTTGATGAAAGAGCTAGATCAGAGATAATAGTTGAAACTACAACCATGTGGTTTAGAAGAGTGAGGCAGAAGAGAGGAGTGCTCAATATTTAGATCATTTGGGGACCTAACCTCTGCAACAGCTGTAATGCCAGAAACAATTTATTTATAGCACAGTTGTAAGAGCTTTCAGAGCAAGGAGAATTCCTCTGTGGGTTTGTTTTTTTTTTTTTTTTTTAAACTTACCAAGTCTAATGTTAGAAACAATAGAGAGTACCATTTTGGCTCTTTCAGGGAAATTACCTTAAGTGTGACCCTAAAGAAGTAAATGGATGCTTTTCTCACCCCACACACCTGCCACACCCCGATTGGGAATAGTCTACTTAGTAATCATTGACAATCAGACAAGGGCAGGCATTGATTGAAATTTTTTCATCATATTGTCAATATAGACCATGTTAAAAAGCTACTGTCCCAAAGAAAGTCTGAGAAATGGGAAAAAAGTTGAGATCCAAAGTCTTGATAAAAGAAAATGAAACCATATGGATTATTGAAAAAACCCACAATAATACATTTCAGCAATTCTTTATCTTCCTGGCAACTTAGTCGAGAAAGCACTCAGGTTTAGTCATACCTTGGTTGTATTGCAGAACGGTTCGGAGAATAGGGTTTAAGCAAAGTGGGTGAATGTTTGAACACAAAATAGGGATGTCCCAAACTGCCAAGTCTTTGTATGGCATACTAGAGGCCTTCCATTTGTCAAGGCGGTTTGTTTTTGTGTTTGTTGTTGGTTTTGTTTTTTTTTTTTTTTACTTGCCAACAGCTACCAAATAAAAACAATGTTAAAGGGTTTGTATAGTTTACTTGCTACTCTGTGCATGGAAGAGTGTTTGGAGAAGTAAATTTTAGAAAAGAAAAACAGGCTTAAGGGAAGAATATATTCCTGTAATGACAATAAACTGTTGTTGAAGGTCCTTTAATGTTTGGGATTTAACTGTGATACAAGCATTACATTTTTCTGCAGTCGTCATCTTTCTTCTTTTCCAGAAGTGCTTTTCAAGCTTTATTTCCCCCTCTAAGGCTTAAACGTATAGCAGGCTGTCTTCAATGAGCCAAACATATTTTTGAACAAGAGTAGGAAGTATTGATTCTATAGTTGAGCTTGTCCAGAGGGTTAGTTTGGAAGTAGTCTTTTACGACTGCATGAAAAAGTGTGTTCATCATGCAAAGGAGTAGTCAAAGGGCATGCAGGGAAAGGAGGAACTCGCTTATTAACATGAAACTAATGGTAAGTGCACTAGTAAGTGCAATCAGTTATAAAATGCCCTTTTTCTCCTGGCATTAGGAACTAAAAAGAACTGTTGATGCTTAGGGAATTTCCCTTTTATTTGTACGTGATAAAGCTACAGAGCAGCTTGGAATACTTTCCTGTTTTTAAGAGATGTTTTCTGTGTGTCAAGCTGTTTCCGATTATCGTTGAGGTAAATTTATAATCTTTTGACTCTTGCAGATGCCAGTAAGTTTTCAGTGGTAACAATTATGATGTTATGGATATACAGCATATTTCAAAGTTTGTTGTGTTGATATAAATGGTTTAGAGTAGCATTTAAATGCAGCCTGCAGTCTTTTTGCAGTCATGGAAATGAATTATGTATTTTGAGAGATATGTTAATAGTGTAAAGACTTTATACTGAAACAGACATGTAGGGGGGACAATCACTTTTAAAAAAATTCTTTGCCTCTTAATTTATGTAATTATTGTAGTTTTGGTATCTTACAAACTGCTTAAAATAAATACACAAGCAATCATCTTACAGAATGATCTGTGTTGTATATTCTAAGAGCCAATTGAAATGCAGGTAGGTGGGATCTCTAACATACTTGGTAAAGCTGAGTTACTTTTTTTTTTTCTTCATACAGTGACCTCAACGGAACTGGCCTGCATTCTATTAATAATTTTATAAAACATAAAACTTGGACTGAGGGAAGGGTTTATTCTTCAGTGTTTGTTGTCGCTGTTGCTTCCAGTGGCGTAGGCAGTAATATAGATAACTGGAGTGCTAAGATAGTTAGGTGATGTGTGTAAATCTTCATGTTAATTATTTTCTGTTCTATTTATACACAGAATCTTACTCTTTAGTTTAGCAGCCCCTTATAAGTGTCTGTTTCCGTATATAATTTGGGCAATTCGTAACTCAATAAATAATTTGTATTTTTCTGTAAAAGTTTGCTTAAATTTTAAAGAGCTATTTGAGTGCCAAATTTCAAGTCTGAATCTTTATAATGGTCACTTCAGATTTTTTAGGAAAAACCCATATGCTAATTTCGGAGGGAGACCCATGGCAGAGAAGGTGATCCAGAAATAGTAAATCAGTATTCTTGGCTGAAAATAGCACTGCAAGTTGTTAATGTTGTTTATCGAGAACTGCTGATTGTGGAAAACAGTGATAAACACTTTAACACACAGTTTTTTTTCAGAGGTGTTTCAGAAGAACACTTGAGGTATACAGTATTTGATGTTTAGAAGCAAAAGTTGCATTTCATTACGTTAGGGTTTAGTCAGCCTGGAGTTGCACAGTGCTCCCTGTTTAAATATAGCATTAGACAGAATGGTAGATAGTTCTTACTAGCCTAACAGGAAAAAAAGGAACAGTTTAGAGATGTTATCTGTGTTACTTATTTATGTTACCTACAATCTTAGAATGTCAAGAAATGAATATTCATGTATGGTTTTGGATATACAGTGATCTAGTACTGTGTTGAAAGGTTTCTCTGGCTTGCTACGAAGGGATAGTTGCTGGTATGCCTAATTGTCACAATTTTTTCATTCATATTCTTTAATTCTAAAGTTTGCAGTGGTTTACTTAAAGAAGAAAGTAGCATGACAAGTAAATGACGGGTACTTGTGAGTTGTTTGCCTGTCTTACTAGCCGTAGAAGGACATTCATAGAATCTGTTACTGCACATTTTTCAGGTCAAAAACAATTCAAACCTAAACTGTTGCCCTCAAAAGAGGGCATAGTGGGCCTTTTGTTTTGTGTCTCTTCAATTTCTTGAAAAGATAGTTGTTTCTTTTGCAGTTGGTGTGGTGATTGGGTCTGTCTAGCCCTGAGCCCATTGGCTGTAACCTATCCCATTGCAGTATCGTAATAAAAGTTAAGATGTTACTTGTTTATTGAACATCCCTATTTGTGTTTATGGACAGAACAATGCAAAACTGAGTCTGAAATGTTGCATTACATAGGCAAAGGGGCATCACATTTCTTCATGTATATACCCAATTTTGAAAGAAAATTTCACTTTTAGCAGGAATTCACCAAATGCTTTATAGATTTTGGTTTACTGGAATTCTGACCTATTTATTAAATTTTGTTCTGAAAAAGCAGCATCCATATGCAGATTAACAGTAACTTAAGACCTCACACTAGTTAAGACCTTTCAAATAGTGCTTACCGACAACGTACGTCATGAGACCCATACTGATTTCTGCTGCTGAGTAGCTTGTCTTTACAATGAGTGATGTCAGATTTTTTTGATGGCTTGGTTGCAATGCAGGATTTTATTTTATTTTTTTTTTAATAGGATGTGATTTGAAAAGACCTTGCAGACTACAGACTGAGTTTATCTATTAACGGAAAAAAGTTTTACCGTGGTGAAAACCGGCTGTGCTTGTGAAAAGATCAAACTGAACTGTAAGAGTCTCAGGAAACTAAGTGGCTGCATGAAATTATTCACTGATGGATTTGAAGTAATGCACATGGAGCAGAGAGAAACAGGGAGAGTAACATGAACTAAACATATACAGTGATGGGTTCTAAATTAATTACCTGCTATCAGGTAGAGATATTGGAGTCATTGTCATGGTTTAACCCCGGCTGGCAACTAAGCAGCATGCAGCTGCTTGCTAACTGCCCCCCGGTGGGATGGGGGAGGGAATCAGAAGAGTAAAAGTGAGAAAACTTGTGGGTTGAGCTAAAGACAGTTTAATAGGTGAAGCAAAAGCCAGGCACGCACAGGCAAAGCAAAACCAGGAATTCACTCACTGCTCCCCATCACAGGCGGGTGTTCAGCCATCCGTGGGGAAGCCGGGCTCCCTCACGCCTAATGGTGACTTGGGAAGGCAAACGCCATCACTCTGAATGTCCCCCCTTCTCCTTCTTCCCCCAGCTTTTATTGCCGAGCACAATGCCGTGTGGTCGGGGACATCCCTTGGTCGGCTGGGGTCGGCTGTGCCGGCCGTGTCCCCTCCCAGCTCCCTGTGCCCCCAGCCCATCGCCGGAGAGGGGTGAGGAGCAGGAAAGGCTGTGACTCTGCAAGCGCTGCTCATCAGTAATGAAAACATCTCTGTATTATCAACACTGATTTCAGCACAAATCCAAAACGTAGCTCCATAGTAGCTACTATGAAGAAAATTAACTCTACCCCAGCCAAAACCTGCGCAGTCATAATGCATAGTTCTGCTAAAAACATCAGTTCAGCAGCAGTCGCAATGCAAGTTTGACATATTTCTGGGTGGAAAAAAAAAAGGACAAAACTGAAAAACATCTAGGGTACTATATTAATTCAGGTCACCCTGTCAAGTAGAATAAAAAACAAATAAAACTGAAAGGAATCATCAGTTTTGGAACACTTTCCATATAAGATGAGAGTATATAGAAGTCTTTAGCTTGGGCTAAGACCAAGCGCTATAAAGTCATACTTGGAATAGAAAAGTAAATAGAAAACAATTTTTTGGCATTCCAGATATGACTGCAATATCATATTGGAACTAAAATAACGCCATGAAACAAAACCCAGTAGTCTGTTAACATAAAACAAGTACTAGTGCTTTTTACTTGATGCTGGGTTAAATGTGGAATCATCCTTGGATGCTGTGGAGAGCAAAATTACGATGCACTTAGAATGATTAGATATATTAATGGAAGAGGTGTTTATCAGTGGCTGCTGAACATGGTGATTGAAATGCAGTGTTAGATTTGTTAAATCTTTGTACTTCTGGTTTCTGAGGGAAGGCTATATACCTTCATTCTTTCTCAAAATGTTACTACTTGTGTAGATCGACCTTTATTCTGAGTTAGTTGCTGTTAATTTTTTTTTGTTAATATTTGATGTTTTGTGTCTTTGATAACTTGTATAGATGGAATAATAAGGATGCCCAAAATATGAAAATTCTTTTAAGATTTAAATGAATATAGAGGTTTCTTATTGATTTTATGTGAGGGATTGAGAAGTAATGATCTTTGGTTTGTGACTGTTCACCACAATTTTTTTCATTCATCACTGATTATTCTGTCCTTCATTCTTGATTCCTTACTGTGCTCTCTTCTCATTGTTAATGTGCATTCTTCATTAACATAATGTAATAGAGAATAATTTTATGTACTGTAACTAAAGCCTTACAGATTTTCCCATGTCCCTTTTCTTCACAGTCCTGTGTGTGTATATTTAGTCTTCAGGTATATCACCTGTGATATTTGTAAACTCAGTCTTTACCCCACACCTGACATTTAAGTATTTCTTTACCTTCTCTCCAGCTCTAGGAAATTAATTCTGGGGAAGAGGATATTTTTGTTCTGCTTCTTGAATAAATTCTTCTAATACCATAGCTGATAAGATGAGCATCATACGTTTCTAAAATAGTCTGGATCTCAAATATTGTCAAAATTGGAAGGGGAGGATTGAAGATAGCACATTCCATACCTAGTCCTTAGTCCTAATCTGTATATTTTTCATGTGTAAGCAGCAGCCTTGAACTAACTGCGTGTTGCGGTGTCGTTTGTATTAAGTGTGTATATTGATGTATGTAATCCTCTAGCTATCTGGAAATGTGCGTGAAAAAATAAGATCCTTGTAAGCTGCAGGCTGTAACCTATTGTTGGTTTCAGCAGAATGAGAAACAAACCAGAAGTTTCAGGATCAAAGGAGAAAAACATTCAAAAGGAAAAACCGCCCAGGAAATGGCAGAGGTGAAGGGCAGTGCATAGACCAAAGGAATCCCTTATATTTTGCCATATTTTACTGTCAGAGGTACGATTCAAGTTTTGTCCAGTCAGCAGCTTCGTTCTGTTTTCTCTTGAGACAGTGGCCAAGTGTAACTGTGACTGGGTGGTACTTACTGAGAATACTTTGGATTTAATCTCTGATGCTTGTGTCGGTTCAGGGCTGAGCTGCTCAGAAAGAAAAAACAGAAGCTATTTCTGTTCTAAAATAAGGCTGGGTCAAGCCCATTTATTATGGTGCCAGATATGCATGAGCAAATAAATGATAACTGTGTATGGCAGTATATGTGTGTGTTCTTATATAGGAAGGGGGAAGAAGGATTTTGCTGGATGATGAAGAATTTTCATGCTGTGCAGATTCTTTTATAAATGAAGAGTTTGATCCTTCAGATAATACTTCGTGGTTATCTTCACAGACTGGTTTTTGACTTCTAGCACAGGGCCTCTAATGTTGTAATTTATGTTTATTAGCATTATGGAGTACAGAGGTGGGTTTTTTTTTGTGAAATAACACTTCTACCCTCAGCTGTTGTTTATCCTCTTGATTTTATTTGTTTTTCCTGATGCCACATCAGTTGCCATGGGAACAAAAGCAGAACTGGAGAACCAGCAGCCAGCAACTGAACTGTCTGACTTAGTTTCTCCTTCTTTCCGTGGGAACAGATGTTTCAGAGGGGAGGATAAAGTAAATACGTAAATTTCTCTGGCAACTTCCACTTTACATTTTTGTGACTCATCTGACTTAGAAAAAAAGCGCTTGAGAATACGGTTTTTGTTACGAATTTGAGGAACAGGCCATGAGTAGTCAGCTTAATGGTTAGTAGAAGAGTTGAAGAGCTGCTTAATTTCTTGATTTGACAAGCGATTTCAGGATTTGATACATAAATATATTGGGTCTTAAATTGTGTATGTTTCCATTACATCCCCAAAATGAACAATTTGGACTGCAGTGCATGTCTCCATAAATGTCTTTCAGTCACTGATTTAGTAAAAGTTTGGTAGCTGCAAGTAAAATTCCATTCAGACCAAACTGCACAGCTGTCTTACAAGCAAAGTAACATGTATTTTAGCCAGATAAAGCATTCTAAAAACCAGTGGCATGCCACTAACACAATTCCTTTGTTTTTAAAAATTTAACAAATGTTAGCGCCATGGACGGGATTCTTACAGGCCTCAACTGTTAATCCTAGACTAATTTTACTAATTCCTAGAGCACTGACTAAATTGTTCCGTTGTAATTTTTTTTTATTATTATTTTTTGGCTTAATAGGACTTTCGAAACTATAGACTGTTTGCTTTGCATTTGGACATTCTTTTTGAGAACTGGAACTGATCCTTCGGTTTTAGAAAATTTATTTAAGCTTTGGATAGTGTGTAGGTGTTTGTATTAGCATATATAAACATTTAAATTTTGGACCACAGAATTACACAATACAGCATTTTCAGTGCAAAATGCATATTTAGCTAAGATGTAATAACTTACATTTTAGAGGTAGAAATTAAAGCACGTATTGGAAAGATAATGAGAAAATCCAGTTTTTCTGTAAATTTGGAATTCTGGACATCCCTTACAAGTGGTGAAGTTCTAAGCCATCTGAAACAATGTCAGAGGTGCTGGCATGAAATTTTGACAAGGAAGAGAATTTTGAGCAAGACTTCGCAGCATATTGTTAGAATTTTGTTTAAAAGAGGAGGTTTTATTTTTTTATGTACCATAAGGTTTTTTTACTTAAAGCTTTGTGTATTGGATGTATTTTAAATATGTTTTTATGAACTTTCTGAAAAGCTCCTCAGTGTTGAACAGAATTTTAGGAATGGCAGTGATGTGAAACTATTAGTAAAAACACGTAAGGTGCATAAACTTGGCCAGTACAAGTTCTTTGTTCTAATTGGTAAAAAACTGTGGTAGCAGTGTAGTAAACAACAAAACTGTTATATGAAAAGTACCAGTTTCTTGTAAATTATGATGTAAAAAAACCCAAAAGACAAACCACAGTAGGTGTCAACTCAGAGTATGTTGTTGTCATTATATTAAATGAAAAATGTCCTATCCTAAAGACTTCACGCAATATTGCAAGTAAGTTGCAGTTACGTTGGAGCTAATGTGTTTGGCTGGAGTAATAAATAAAAACGCTAAAACCACTCATCTCCTGTAGGGCCTACAAGTAGCTGAGGCATAGAGTTTGGCATCTGGCTTAAAGAAAGCCTGTTGTAACTTGTACATCTAAAAAAAAGGCTAAAAGGGGCCACCTGCTACATACAGTTTCCAGCCTCTTTTCCTTCTGGATCACCTGTGAAAGGGTAAGATTAAAACCACATCAGAAACTAGTGTAAACATGTTACTTTGTTCATTTTGTCTTTTTTTGTGTGCAGCAGGTAACCTATCAATGCTGTCAACGTGAACAACAATAGTACTAATAAACAGGGCATTTTGGGGGGTAATTGCTCTCTGAAATAAAGCTTTTAAAATCGGAATATCTCAGAATTATACTTGTTATGGCATTGCTCCTAATAGCAAACAACATTATTTTTAAACACAGAAGCTTGAGTGTATTAACTGTCACAGACAGGCTTAACTATTAGGTTGGCCATTCTGTACATGGATATACTGCATTTAACTTTCATGACAAGAATTAAAGAAATAGCAGTACTAGGAGCTTTAAAGATTGTATGTGATACATAAGTTCTGAAGTGTTGAAATACATTTTGCTCTAGTGCAACAAAGCTTTTAGTTTGGTTGGGTTTTTTTAATGCTTTCTTAAGTGGGGCTTGTGGCTTCGATATCACAAGAGATTTTTGAAGGAACCTTTTGGATCTTAGTTACTTACATGGTAAGTGTCTTATTTTGGTTAGGCTAAATTAAACAACTTAAGACTGCTCATGAGCTTGAGTTTGTCTCTACTTCATATATATCGTTAAAATTAAGGCCTCCAGTTTGTCAGATATCCTTATTTTCTGAATGGAATGTATACAATTGAAGTAAAACTGACCTAATGCAGAGAACTGTTAAGTTAAAGTGACCTGATTCAGTGTGCTTATTAAGACGACCGTACTGGATTAAAATCGATTGTAAACCTTGGTTCAACAAGAAGATATGCATTTATTCCCAAACTGTGTTTCAGTAAAGGAGATAAACTAGGGAAGGTGCACCACTGGACCTGTTGTTTGTGAACAGAGAAGGACTTGTGGGTGATGTGATGTTGGAGGCTGTCTTGGGCACAGCAATCATGCAATGATGGTTTTCAGTTCTCAGAGAAGTGAGAAGGGGGGACAGCAGAACTGCTGGCTTGGAATTCTGGAGGGCAGGCTTTGGCCTGTTCAGGAGCCTGGTTGGCAGAGCCCCTTGGGAGGCCGTCCTGAAGGGCAACGGAGGCCGGGAAGGCTGGGCATTCTTCAGGAAGGAAATCTTAAAGGCTCAGGAGCTGGCTGCCCCTCCATGCTCAAAGATAAGACGGCGGGGAAGACCGGCCTGGCTGAACACAGAGGTCTTTAGTTGAAGCTTGGGGGGGTGAGGGGGAAGAGAGTTTATGGCCTTTGGAAGAAGGGGCAGGCTATTCAGGAGGACAAGGATGTTCTGAGGTTATGCCAGGAGAAAATCAGAAGGGCCAAAGCCCAATGAGAACTTAGTCAGGCTACTGCTGTAAAAAACAATTAAAAATGTTTCTATAAATACAAAAGGAGCAACAAAAGGCGGGCTAAAGTGAATCTCTGTCCTCTGTTGGATGCAGGGGGAAACATAGTGACAAAGGATTAGGAAATGGCTGAGGTATTAACCATAGAATCACAGAATGATTAGACTTGGAAAAGACCTTAAAGCCCATTCAGTCCCACCCCCTGCCCTGGGCAGGGACACCTCCCACTAGACCAGGTTGCTTCAAAGCCCCATCCAACCTGGCCTTGAACATCTC
>VYZM01011962.1:62400-91816 GCA_013398915.1 Dromas ardeola | reverse complement strand
GTAGCGATTTTACTTCTTGTCTTGAGGAAATAAGCCCATTTTTTTCTTATTTCACAAGTTCAGAGCCAAAAACATTTTATCAGACACAATAAAGGCATTGTCAGCTCAGAATCAGAAATTAGAGTTTGCCTGCATCCATTCTTCAGCTGTAGCTTCCAGTGCTGTGTCCAGTGTGACTGTAAATAATGCAAGTTTAGGAACTTCACATTTGATATAAATTTCTCCGTTATTCAACCTGAGCTCCGAGTCTCTTATTTGTATCCTGTTATTCCTAGTGATCTCTCAGACCAGCCTAAATATCTACAGATAGGAAAAAGAGGAAGCAGGCATTTGCCTTACATGTCCTTAGCAGCTACAGTTTGGAGCCAATACTGCAGGTCCCCCCAAGGTATCGGGGCCCTGCGGACATGCTCGTGTTCTTGGTCACAGAGCAGGCAGCACCGTGACCACGAAAGGGGACAGGGACACCAGCTGCAAATACAGTGCTCATCATTAGGCACTTTTTTCCATGCTGACCACGTATTTCCTCCGAAATTGTGCAAGGCCGTCTCTTACCTATGCCTGCGTTTTGCAATCTCTGAACTGTGGTCAGCTGTAGGACTATGAGCTGAGCTGCCATCACTCACACCTTGAAAGGTGTTGGCCTCAAAAGTCCCCAGCTTGGTCTTGCTTTCTGGGGTTCAGGAGGACACCATTACTGCCTTGAGTGTATTTAGACATCTGGGAGCCCCTGTAACTTAAATAAGAGATTCCAGGTCACCCTCAGGTCTAGAGAGATCTGAGGGCATTGCTTGACCCTTAAGAATATGTCTTATTGTGTAGTCTCCAGGAACTGAAATAGCCAAGCCTGAGCCACTGGGTGAACACAGAAAAATGATGAAGAGTGAAAGGGGCTTTTTTAGCTACTGCTTAAGAGGGTAATATCTTTCAGAAAGTTCACAAACTTTCTGAAGCCCATGAAGGTCATAAGATGATGGGCCCCAGCCAAAATAGCTGTGTTTGGCTTGGAATAACAACAAAATAAATCAGTGATGTTGTAGTATCAGTGTTGAACTCTGCCTGGAAAGCACTCTGCACCTCAGGATACGTGAGCATGCTTGAGTTTAACCCAAAACACTGGACATTGGGCACAGCCCAATTAAAACTGTGCACAAATTTAAACGCCACGCAACTTTTTAAGGCTGGAGAACCTTGGATGCGGCATGCAGGATGAAAGGTCTGTGAGATTAAAACAAACCTTGTAGAATAAAAGCTGTTAATTAAAAGTGAGGAAATAGTGTAAAGAGGAAATAAGCTTTTCCATCATAAAACTTCCCCTTTGTAATAAAAATGTTGCTTGGCGACGTAGTTGGGGCCGGCTGTACGGTGGGTCCGTGCTGTGGTTACCTTTGCATTTGCATTGCAGTTACACCAGGGTAACAGGCAGGATGCTGCACAGAGAAC
Organism: Dromas ardeola; assembly: GCA_013398915.1. Taxonomy (NCBI): domain Eukaryota; kingdom Metazoa; phylum Chordata; class Aves; order Charadriiformes; family Dromadidae; genus Dromas; species Dromas ardeola. Next base: position 90,373 of record VYZM01011962.1, on the reverse strand, counting down.
AATGGAGGCTTTCAAAGACAACCTTTATCCCTGAGGAGGGACAGGGCAGCCGTGGGGGCTGTCGGCTCTCTCTGTTTGCCAGCATGTTGGATCAGGTGTGCTACCCAGCTCCCGCTTCGTGCTTAAAACGAAAGATGGGATTACGGGAATTTTAGTCTGTCTTTTTGAAAATTAAAATAAGGAGCCTTAAGAAGTTTCCTGATACTAGGAAAAAAGCTACCCTAAATATATGATACATATAGCCTTGAAATAATATTTTATTAATAGGATCATAATAGTTGTTTTAAAAGCATATGGAAAAAGATTAGAGTTTTTAAAATAAAGGAAGGCCTGATGATATACACACTGATGAAAAGGAGAATCTACAAACTAATATTTGCAAGCAGCATTGTTTTAGTCTTTTTCTTTTTAAGGATGTTACTACTCCACCTGAAAATATTTAAAACCTGGAAGTCAATAACTGCAGCTTTGGATAGCTGTGATGTTCCTACAGGTGTTACTGCAAAAGCTTTGGCACAGCTTAAATGACACAAAGAGATGGAAGAAAAATTGTCTTCTGCTGTGAAAGACTGAAGCAGAGGCATTTGAAAGAGGTGTGAGTGCCAGAGCGGTTCATGGAGGAAGGAGCAGGAAAGTCGTAGCATGGGGAGGAGGCAAGGGAGCTGGCTTCTCTCTGGTGAGAGGGGAGGGATGCCAAACCTCCAGTGAGAAGCGTTACTGGACAGGGTCAGGCAAGAGATGCTACCTTGGCAAAAAAGTACGAGGTGGGTAAAGTGTGAAAGTGAGAAAGGCCAAGTAAACGATGTGGAAAAGAAAGGTGAAAATTCAGAAGGTCTGAAATTCACTTGGCAGAAAGCAAGGCCATCTGGATGCAGGGTCAGAGGCCCTTCCAGTGCCTCCAGCAAGGAGAACTTAAGCTCAGGAGACCCTCACTGCAAACACAGGGTGGCACACAACTCCCTTCCCAGCTTGTAAGTGGAGCAATCGAGAAGCTGGAGTGGATATTGCCAAGGTTTAAAGGCTGGGCATTACAAAGGGTTTTTTTTTTTTTTTTTTTTGCAGGTTTCTGAAGTCCTGCACGCTGAGCTGGGGGAGGCCAGCACTGGTTTGACACTTGCCTCTTGTACAGCCACGTCTGTGGGCCGGCAGCCTGACCAGTGCCTTCTGAATACGCAGTGTGGATTACCCGTCCACAAGGGACTCTTTTCCTAATTAGATCAGTTATTTTCTACTGTTATGAAGCAAGATGGACAGATTCACTATTACCTGGGCTTAGGGTGGTAATTAAGTGATTGTGGGGGTAATTATGGATAGTAAATAGGGCACGATGAATTCTGTAGCCTATAATATGCTCACCTGTAAAAGAAGAGGTATTTAGTATGCCTGAAAGACATGGACCTGCTTTTTACAGGCAACCTTGTGTTCTTCACATCTACTGCAGTGGCTGCAAGTGTAGACTTGTTACATTGGCACTAAAAAAAAAAAAAGAGAAAGTAATAAGAACCTGAGGTGGCCTGATCTAAAAAGGTTTTTCTATGTAGACATAAAAATTGGGCCCCGCTGTTGCCCTTTTGTGTATTTTTCAATAGAAAAGTGCTTTCAAATCCTACTGTTCCACTCCGAGAGAGAAAAAAAAAAAAGCCCAACTCCCTCATCCTGATCCACCACAGCACAGCTCCACTGGAGCAGCTTTGGCGGAACATTTGCTGGTCCACATGCAAGTTTTGCCATGTGACTTCAATGACAAAATGGCAGGCACATGTCGTCTGCTCTGTCATCGCGTAAGTCTGCCTTCCCCGCAGGGCCAGAGAGCAGCTTGGCTCCTGGCAACCACCCCTGGCCCATCCCTGAGCCCTGCAAGGCTCTACCCATGAGCATACAGGTGTGAATCAGCGCCTTTTTTTTTTCCTGCCCCTGCCACAGCAGAAGCGATGCCCTCAGGTAGCCACGTTGGGCTGGCTCCCCTCCAGCGCCCTCCCTAAGAGTCCAGGGCAGGACACCACGCAGCGGGGACGCCCACAGGAGGGCCTTAGGGAGCAGACACGTGGCCTGTGGGACAGATGCTCTGGCAAGGATTGTTTGAACACATTTGGTGTGGGCACAACATGGCAGCCTGGGAGGGCTTTGAGCAGCACAGAGGCGACCGGCTGCTTTCCAGCCGTCCTGTGGGCACTCACTCCTTGGGAAAAATGCATTTAGCAGCATCGATCGAACAGTCGTGTTAACTGCGGTTGGCAAAACCCTTGGAAAGTGCACGCCTGCTCTCAGGTTCTCCATTGAAGTCAGCAAACAGCAGTTAGTTGATTCCCAGCCAGGAAAGAAAACAAAGGTGTAAAAGGCGTAGCCTTGGCCAGTGGTCCCTGATCTCTCATGACTTTATACCGACCACCTGCAGCAGGTGTATAGTTTGCTCTGCCACTGTTTCCGCTCACACGGTCTGGTTGTAGGGCCTTGGCTAGGATTTTTTTCTCCGTAGACAAGCAGCTAAAAAAAAATTTAAGAATCAGTGTAACGTCTCAAGCCAGAGAAATCTTCTAACAAAATTCTTGAAATTTGAAAAAACTTTGAAAATTGAAAAAATTGAAAAAATTGAAAAAAAAGAAATTTGAAATTTGAAAAAATTCTTGAAATTTTTTTTGAAAAAACATGACATTTTTGTTAAATGCGCATGATCCTGTGCTTTTGGCAAGCAGACACGCTTCTGGCTGCTAACAGCGTCACTGGCAAGGTTTCTTTCCTTCGCCCCGGGCAGTCCCCAGGATGTTTATCTCTGGCTGCAAGCAAGGCCCCGGCATGGCCTGCTGTCTTCACAAAGGGGACAGCAAATAACTCATAGTTTACAACTCATAGTTTACACTGACTTGTGCTGCTGTCCATTAGGCAGAGTCATCTTTATTGGAGGGGAACAGGTTAATTTTTACATTCATGCCATTTAACAATAGCTTTTTCAGGGTAAGAAGACAAAGGTGAGGAGGAAAAGGAGGGTTTCTGTGAAGATCTTTCCAACATTTTTTCTCTTTCTGGGCCATCACAATAACTCTCCTCCCAAACTAAGCAAAATATTATTCTTCACCCACCCCACTTCCAAGATAAATCAATTAATGTTTTTTTGGGAACCTCTTCGTACGAAAGTCTCACTGAAAACTGCAAACATGCTATAAAGTACAAATCACTTTTGCTTTGGCTTAGCGGACAATCTCTGAAGTTGACATCTCGCTGACAAACTTGAGATCAGAAATAATCCAGCAGTCCCATCCCTGCTCCCACATCAAAGTCAGTTCCAGCTCCTGTAAATTTAGGAGTGAAGTCAGGGTAACATATTGCTTACCTCCATATAACCCGCAGAATAGACACAGAATAGTCAGGACGGGGTGGAGAGAAGGGAGGTTCCTAAAACAAAGAATGTTGCGAGTGTGGCTTGAGGATTTTCTTGCCAAGACAAATCGAGATGCATCTGTTTGGTTCCTTCTTCATTACAGCAGTAGTTGTGCTAGTACAGTGGCTGCTCATGGGTCTACAAGGGCTCCCCAGGTGGGGAAGGTTAACACTATAACAGCGCAGCAAAGCCCCATGCGTGAACACACACACACACACACACACACACACACACGCACTGGTGCTTTGCAGTACCTCCATATATGACGAACTGAATCCTCTGGGAGGGTGAGAAGGGAATATAAGAACATGGGCCCTGTAAGAAATTCTCCTAAAATAAGGGATAGCTCAGTGTGGGTGGTAAGGGGTTTCAGAGGCTCTCAGGGTTGCTTTCCAACCTGCCATTTCACCGGAAGGAGACACATCAGGCGATGCAGCTTAGCTCACTGAAACCTTGCTCACAGGCAAGGTAATTTCTGAAGGGACAAGAGAGCCATGGCAAACGTCTTATGCCTATTTATTACTCCCTGAAGAGCTTTGGTGGGAAGAATCTTCAGTAATATTGTTCTGGTTGTTGGATTCCCTGTATTTCCCCAAACATACTTCTCAGAAACAGTACTGTAATGTCTGAGGTGGTGGTTTGTGGGAATACCCCAGCTCTCCAGCATGTCTGTGTAAAGTGGTATTTAAAAGCCCTGCATGCTCATATTCCCTCTTGATGCCAGGTCACTTAACTGTCACTGGCTTTCACCCACGGCTGAATTTAGCAGGCCATCCCCATACTGCATCACTTGCCATTTTCTTCTTCCCACTATGAGTTTTTCAAACCTGTGCACCCTTCCCTGCATAGCTCTGACCCTTGTAATTTGCAGGTAAAGAGATAAAACAGCTTTCTCACACCTGTGCTGTGCAGTATCTAGTTCTTTGCACCTGACTGATAACTGCATCTGCTATAGAGATTTCATAGGATAAAGTCTGTTTGGAGTCTTTTTTTAAAGGCTCCCTATATGAGACACCCGTCCCCACAAACGGCTCTACTCTAAGGGCTTTTGGAGGTGCGGGAGGGGTAGTTCTGTGAAAGCCGAGCTTGTAGTTTGATATAAACAACGATGTGGTAAAACCTCAGGTTGAGAAAAAAAAATATTAAATCACCACACCTTGGATTTTCAAGTTCTGTTAAAAGCTTTCTGTAACTGAAGCTATATCTTCCTTTCTTTTTCCCCCAGCAATAAAGCAGCACACAATTTAGACTGTTTGACAATTCTTCATGTTCATTGGCCTGTAGTTTTAAACACTTGGCCTTAAACACAACTAGTTTTAGGGGCTCAGGAGCTTTGCAATCCTGTTTTTTCATTGGTGTCCAACGGACAGGTATATTTGGGTACAGCATCTGTCCCTGTTATCACATACATTACACATGGTGCCTGTATCATTACAGGTGACTAGGCTGCGTTAGGATCTACACCAGGGACACCCTCATCTTGATGCACAGACTCAAGCACTGGGCCAACAGAGATCTCGGTGTTCAAGAAGTGCAAACCTCTGCACCAGGGGAGGAATAAGCCCAGACATGAGTGCCAGCTGGGACTGACCAGCTGAGCAGGTGACCTGCTGAAAAGGGCCTGGGAATGGGAACCAAGTGCAATTTGAACCTCACATTGTGAATTGGGCAAATAGCATAATGGGCTATGTTCGGAGAAGCGTGGCCAGCAGACCAAGGGAAGTTGTTACTCCTGTTTGGCAGGGAGTAACACTGCGCTGGAGTGCTGTGGCTTGAACCCTCCCGGTTCAAGAAGAGGGATGCCAAGACACTGGAGAGGATCCAGCAGAGAGCGACCAAGGTGGTGAGCAACCTAGAGCACATAAGGTGTAAGAAGATGTTGGAGGACATGGGCTTGTTTGGCCTGGAAAGGGGAGGGAAAGCGGGGATATGAAGCAACCTACAAGTTCTTGAAAATCAGCCCTAGAGATGACAGAACCGAACTTGTCACAGTAGTGATAGGTGGTAAAGCAAGGGGCAACAGGGCAACAGCATCATGCTGGGGTTTGGGAGATTCAGGTTGGGCATTAGGAAAAAATTTCTTACCAGCATAGTGATGCCATGCTAAAAACGGCTACCTAGAGAGGTCAGAGACACTCCAACTTAACACTTTTGAAGATTGTCTAGGAAAAACAGCGTGGTAACTCAGTATTTCCTGTTCTGTGCATAGTGCAAATGGTGAGATCTCCAGTGCAACCAAGACAGTTGCTGACAGCAGATGACATTTTAATGATGCTTCTGTGCTTGCTCCCTTTTAGTACCATATTATTTCTACAGGCTTTTAAAAGCTTCTTGGCCCAAGGTGAAAGAATAACAAACCAGTTTACATTCATGGGGATAGAAAGAGAAATTCTTCGAGATAACTTTAGCTGAAGACTAGGAAATATTTTCCAGTTGAAGGCAATCTCATCCACTAGTTGGGAATTCAAACTCCTTGTGGCCCTGCCCAGCTACAAGAAGCAGACCAGGGCAACATTCGTTCCGACTAACATTAGCATTAATTTGGTTTGGCCAATGACACTAGAACAAGATGTTTTGACCTTCTAGTTGCATATAGAAAATCTCTTTTTTACTCCCTAGCACAGAGCTTAGCTTCACAGCCAAGCAGATATTTTTTCACAGTTTTTGAATGCTTCTGTACTTCTGTGTTGTTCTAATCGAGCCAACAGTTCTGCCTCTGTGAAATTTCATACTGCCTTTACCTGAAAGAAAAAATACATGTAGAGAAAAAAAAAACACAACACTAACTTATAGACTTTCCTGAAGTGGGTCTTAAAATCATCACTACAAAAGTACTTCCCCATATCTAATTTCAGAATCTACTGTAATTTTTCTTGAGCTTTGATTTTTCTCAACACTGACAGCTTCCTTTGCTGTACTTTTATCCTTTTGTCCTCTCTTTTCAGCATAACTCTCACATTACAGCCGTAATAGTTCACCATCAGTCAGACCGGGCCAGCTCTGGAAATTCCTTTAATCAACTCACTAATCAGGAGCTTATATGTGAGCCCCACCAAGAAGCAGTCCGATCTCTTAAAGGACTTTGAGCCTTGCCTAGCTGATGAATGAGCAATGCAGTCAATTGTGAAAAAGGGCTCAGATAAGGAGGAAACCTAACCTTGTTCATTAGCTGTTTTCACCAGCTATAATCAATAGATGGCTTCCAGATGGATTCAGATCTTGGGCCCTCAGTGCAAACGTTTGCATAATGTGGCACTTGTTTTTCTAATTACTGTTACCACGTTAATGTTAATTACCATGTTCAGTAGGTAAAAATCCTAGAGGTTATCATTAGTTACAGCACTAGGACTTGGATGTATAGATTCATTTTGTTTTATGGGCCTTCATTCTTTTTATTCATGTTTGTTTTTTTTTTCCTTAAAGACAGAGTTTAAAATCAGGGAGGAAAAGGGAGAAGGATAATAATGTACTGTAGAAGTCTTCTTCACTTCTAATTTTGGAGTTTCTTTTGTAATTAATATGATAACTTAGAGATCAGTTTTCTTCTGCCTCTTTTTTTTAAAACAGCTGTGAGTTAGAGATGCTAGCTCACATGTGAACCTAGGTATAAATGGGTTAAAGAAGCGCCCATGGAGATTGAGCCTCTATTTTTAAAAATTTTTAGAAACCTACTTAGGTAATGGGAATGGGAAAAGGCCTGGGCCTGTGGGTAGCAGTTAATAGATGAGTAAAGTTTGTACTGCATCTGTCACTTAGTAAATGCTGAACAAAGCCAAAGGAAGGAACAGATATCACAGCTCAGGAAGTAACTGCCCAAAATCATATGAAAGAACTTAATGCTGAAATAATTTACTTGTTATGCCTCCAAGGCAGAAAGCTACAGTAATCTGCTATTCTAACAGCAGTAATGAAGTTGGAGGTAGTTTGTTCACAAGATAAATCCTGTTGGAGGTAGTTTGTTCACAAGATGAATCCTGTGTTTCTTCTTTAGTTGACGTAAAATTTAAGGAATATCTGCTCAAAGCCCCATGTCTCAGCAATTATGCTGTATTGACCAGCCTCAGTTATAGTTCGGTGAAAATATATGAACTAGTCAGCAGTAATTACTAATAGAGGAGTTAGTCCTGTCCTTACAAAACTGAGATGCATGCCACCCTGCAGAGCCCAAGCACAGTCCGGATACAGGGTAATTAAGTAAGTGGAGGGAAGTGGAGGGAAGAACCAAAGACCTCATCATATAGGGAAACTTTACCCTGGAGTCTTCCTTTCAAGATATTTGAGGCCTTAAGAAGCCTAGTTGCCGTCACAAGATGCATAAAAAAATTGGAAATTTTATTCCTAAAGCACATAGGCACTTTAAGAAAAAATCATATAACGCCACTTGGGAACAGAACTACCCTTCAGTATCGCACATCTAAGCCTCTGCATATACAAATAACAACCTGAACACTGTGCTCAAACTTCATTCCCTGTACAAATGTTATGGTTCAGAACGTACTGCAGGAAAAGACCAACAAGTTTTACCTGTTCTTGAAGACTTTACTGGATTCCTGCACCCAAAGGTAATCTATTTATTACTGCTCACCTGTCAGATCAGTGAAAGGCTCTTGACATCAGTAAAATCTATTATGAACTACGTGCCCTTCAAAACAACAAGTCTTCTCTAGCATTGTCTAGGAGAAAAGTGGGTGAATTAACCTCACCTTTGCCATCTCAAACATACAGGGACATAGCTCCATTCTACCCTAAAATATCCACCTCAGGTTACTTTCCAGTGACAATCCATGCCACTTCCTCAGCAAAGTACTGATGTGGCAGTTTGGTGGTGTTGTTGATGTTGCTTTTTAATGCTTTGAAAAAGCTTATTGAAAGGACTATTGTTGCACCAAGTGGAATTTCCTCAGTGTCTGCTAGGAGCCCACATGTATGTGAAACGAATGTACAGGGCTGTATGCCACCATGGAAAAAAAAAAAAGGTCAAAGATACTACCAAAGCTGTTATTTAGGGCAATGGCAATATCCATAGAAACTCAGTGTTTCAGAACAGTGTAACAGTTTAGAAACAAAACAATCGCCATTCCTGGCAATACTCAGTTATCCCTGTGGAGCTGGAGGCAGTAATAGCGATATCAATCAAAACTTTTCATTAAAAAGTGCACAGTTATATGACTGTATACTAACTTGAAAATCTGCTGCTTTTTTTTTTTTTTTTTAAATAGTCCTCTCTGGTTTCAGTAGATGCATCACTTCGGAAGGGAGCTGCTCTTTACTGACGTCCTGTAGGAGCAATGGACACTGTGGAGCCCTCCTGAGCATAAAGCACACGTGGATGTGAGGCCATACATCACCTTCCCATCCTTGCTGAAAGAAATAAGAAGGGGAAGGGCTGCATAACTTACGGTTATAGAATGGACAGGCAGACATCTATTGCTTAGCTATATATAGCTAAGACAGAAATGTACTGGTTTAGTTTTGGGGTTTTTTTCATAATATATAGTTTGTTCTCACTATTAAAAAAAATAAATCATAGATTTTCCAAATGTATAAGTAATCCATCCATACTACAGCTCAACATGCCTGAACGCAGCTGTATAAACCAGCTCGATGCAGACAGTCCTGCAGCCCAGACTCAACCTCAGACTAAGATCAGGAAAATTACACAATTGCATCTCAGCCACGTGACCAAAGACTTGGAGAAATTTTTCAAGAGACCAGAAAGGCCAAAAGGATAAATCTGTCATTTAACACCACTTTTTTACAGTTCGGAGGGACTGTAATTTCAATGATTTCTATCTCCCTGATCTGACTTTGGCCACTGAATACTTGAAGACACTTGCAAGAAGGTGAAGCTTAGAAGTGCTGTGCTGCCTTTCAAAGGTGGCCATTGGCAGATGCACAATGCACTAGTCCAGTTTATTTTTTGGAAACACTGATTATACATATATTGACATGAATTGAAAGTGCCTGCTTTCTTTTGTTCTTTCCTGAGAAACTACTTTTGATAGCTATTAAAAAAATTTGATATCAAAGAGCATCAATGTTCCGAGCAGCACTACCTGCATTCATGAACATTCAAACTGCTATAAGCACAGCAGGTTCAGGAGTTGGTCGGGTGTTACACCACTTTCAAGGTCAAATAACTATGGGCTTTTTTTTTTTTTTGAGATTTATTATTTCTGACAGACAAATGTAGTTTAAATATATTCAGCAACTCCCACACATACCCATTGTAGGAAGTTTCTCATGCAATGTGCTAGCTCAAGGGCATCCTTTTACCAAGAGAGCTTTCATATCACCTAGGCTGTTTCTAGAAAGGTGTGAAATCTATTCAGGCACACCAAATTCCAACGTCTCTCTCTATATGTGTGTGTGTGTTTGTGTGCGTCTCAACAAATTTATTTACATTGGTTATAAGAAGAATGTCCTCAGGAATGAGCGGCAGAAGTTAAGCACTGAAAGTTAGGAAGGACCAGCAGTAAAATTACATCTTTTAGTGTGTCCTCTTACGTTTCCAGCATATGCTCTGCATTGAAACAGAGAGGAAAAGTTTAATCTTGAAATTGAATTACAATCTTAACAACAGCCTAACGTCTGTGTCCACAAGAACTCACAGTACTTTGCAGGTAATTCAGCCTGTGTTGGCAGTAGCCAATTTTTGACCCTGCCTTACTGCTCATAAACACTTCATCTGGTTGAAACGCTTAGATGCCAGCTGCATATTGGCATCAGATTGTAGTTTAAAAAAAATTATTGCACTTTCTTTTTCTCAGCAGTTTTAAAAACCACACAGGATAATTACGGCAGTTCTGCAACTCAGGCAGAACGCTGAACCTGCCTGAGCCATTCTCTCACTTGAAAGTGACATACCAATTACAAGTTTCATTTGGCTAGAGGCTTTAATTTATTACATTTCAACATTATGCTGAAGTTGTAACTTCATTTCACACTGCACAGGCCCGTCCCATGCCAAGAGAGGGCGAGATGCACAGATAAATGCTGAAGAGATCTTACTTTGGCAACTCATCCCCACAATCCTGAAAGGAGGCGTGTAGGTGCCAAGTTTAGATATAAACTTCTGCTACATTTTAAATGTTGCCATTAAAACATCTCTGCAGTGCATTTACGGCCACAAAGTGAAGCCCCATGCCAAAAGTTAACTGTAGAAAAGTGAGAACGTGGCATATTTACAATATTACTTTTAAATGCGCTCTGCATGGACAAGAGCAGCAGTGCCTTGTCGACCTACCAGCTCTGCAAATTCACCTGGCACCCAAAAAAATACAAATATATAAAAACAACGAGACCCTGTTGTTTCTCAGTCACATTGCACGGGGAATTAGAAGGGTAAACAGCTCAGGGAAACTAGAATAGCTGGTTTTTCTAGCCCGGTATGGGCAAGGAACCCCTTCTTAGAAACAAACCCTTTGTATTTCAGAATACCCTTCTCATAATGATAATCATACTCATACATGAAAGCATAGCCCTCCAAAACATATTTTTGCCAGAATCAGAAAAACCGTACAACAAAACGGATTCTTTTAACATGTGAAATGTCGAAGAAGCTACTGCTCACCTAGGCCAGTTTTGAACATTTCCACCCGGAAAAAAAATGTTACGCTGGCTACACCGGAGATGTGTCAGCGCGTCAGAGCGACCCTCTGGCTCTCCAGGCAGCCGACGACAGGCTTCCCATAAGGCGCCTGTGTGTGCGTGTGCGTGTGTGTGCGCGCGTGTGTGTACGTGTGTGCGCACACGCCTACGCGTGTGGCGTTTGGCGGGGAGGTTGCCTAAAAGCAGCGCTGTCTGTATCGGCAGCCTCAGTACAGAAACCTGCACCCGGGGCTGCCACGGAAATGCCGGTGTGGCATTTTCACCACCCGCAAGGGGCACCCTGCCGCTCTCCCCTGGGGACACACCGCCGGGCAGGTCTCCCTGACGGGGGGGGGGGACAGGATCCAACCGTCTTTTTTTTAAGAACTATCTGGAGATCCTGACTGCAAACTGTTCCCAGTTCCTCCTCAGAGCGTTTAAGGCTTTGTGCAAGTGTAGCTCTTTTAATGACAATACCAAAAACATCTCCTAAGCATTCCAGAAAACTACATTTCTAGCTTGGCCAGAATGGAAGAAGACAGCTTAATTAAAATTGACCAGATTTTCAGACACAGCATAACATTTTGTATTTCAGCTCTATAGTTTTATAGCTCTGCAGAAATTATTTCACAGAAGCTGAGATCTGCTCAGATTTCTTCTTAGGATTACATGTTTCTGTTTGCAGGGAATGCTCACCTTGGTGTTTATGGTAACAAAATCATTCCTCACACTTTTATTTCACTTGTGCTGTATATTCTTTTCCAGTTCTAAACTGAAGAGGCAAATTAAGAAAATTGTTCCAGCAAGGCCTGTAGCATATCCAGCTATGTAGCCACCTAAGAAGTTTGAACTGTATTAATTTCAGTGGCCTAACCGCTTTCTTGTTAGCCTCAGTACAGTATCAGAATTGGCCAAATCAAACGCCTAAGCTCATTTTCAACTTTCCATGTAGACCAGGCAGTGCTCTAAGAGGACCCTTGAGCTACATGCAAAATCTGCTAAGGTGAAGGAGATAGATGAAACAAGACAGATTGAATGAAAAAGAAGTTAATCATTAATCTAATAAAATACACGTTGCAGTTGTTAATGTGTAGTAAAACGTGTACTAGAATACTTGAACTGAAATAATCTCTGAAGATCACCAATTATCTCCAGCACAAGTGGCGAAGTTCAAAAGGAGCAGAGGATGGTAAGCATAATGCTTATTGTTAAAGAGGGTAAAAGGCAGGCCAGGAATTTATAGACCAGTCACACCAACCTAATCTCTGGTACAGTATATGAAGCTCCATTCCGACAATAAATAAGGACAGAGACTGAAAGTGCCTAATACACTGCCTGCGAAGGGTTTACTAGGTGATCTCACAACGGCTTCTGTCACCCAAATTTGAAAAATGCTTCTCCCATTGAAATCAAGTTGGAGCAGCAACAAGCGAGTAGACCCTCCTGATTTGCCATCACCACTGTATCTTCACACAAGCTCAACAAGACAAGACTGACATCAAGTGAAAAGATGTCCTATGCTTTAAGGTGAGATTTAATTGACTTTGAATTGAACTGAAAAATAAAAAAGAAGTGGATGAAACCTAAGAGAGCTTGCCTCAAGGAATTATGAGCCATCGGTTTATTGTGCTTTGACTCTTTGTAGAGAACTCCTCTCCAGTCTGATCCGGTTGCTGACTAGTTTTCAACTAGTTGTAAATTGCAAGTATTTGCAATGCTTCCTTAGTCAGGTTATTCAACACATGATCGTTCAGCAGTTTTATGGAGCACTTAGAAGCCCAAAGCTGGCGTTGAAGTATGTTTACTGTGGACAACAAAGTAGAGACAGGGAGCCACAACAGCATCATACAGGACAGGGAAATCCTGTATTTCAATCTGGAGGTCATTGCTGGCTCAGAGTGTGGTATTGCAATAGTTTAAACCAACTTAAATGGTTGCTGTTTCCTCCTTCATGACTATACTTTCCCTTTGCCTTCTTTTGCATCAATTCTGGCATTTATTCGACACCTCCTTTTCTGTTTTTCACCTTCTTTGCTGTGGCTCCTTCGAGCCTGTGTAGCTCTCCATACAGCTTGCCAGGGTGTCAGGCATGTGTGGCATCAGGCCAGGGCAGGAAGGCATGGCCAGGGACAGGCTGAGGCTCTGCCCACAGATGCTCTGGCACAGTTCAATCTGGCAAGTCACCAGCCTTGGCTATGGCTCTGACATGCATGACGTGAGAGACAACTTACTCATCAGAGGAGGAAGGCTCTTTCTGCAGTCCTCAGGAGAAATCAAGACCACTATGACAGTAACTGGGTCTCACAGCTATCCTATTTCTTGCTATTATTTAATGCAATTGATTTATACGTGCCTTTCAGTAAGGTCCCTGAGTCCTGTCACAGGTCTCCAGCCAGTCTCTTGGCTGGCCAGTTTGTGGTGCCACACCTGCAGGTCAGGGCTTTCAAGGAATGACAGAGTGAGCCAGGTCCCATGAAACCCAGTGTTAGCTAATCAGAAGAGAAGCACTCCAGGAAAAGAGTATCTCAATGTTTGCATGCATGCCTGTCATACCACGCCATCATGCTCCGTTCATGCGGTGAGCCAGGAAAGCAGGTCATAACCTTGTATGTCAGAGTCTGGAAAGAGCTTCTCCCTTCCTCTTTCCTTCAGAGGACAAGAGGAGTCATCCTTTTCAAGTCTCCTCTTGCTTGAAGATATTTGACTCAGGTCCCAGACCTGTACTTCCTCCCTAGGGAAATGAGAAAAACCAGAAGCCTTGTTGCTTGCATTGTTTCACGATCATGGATGATGTTAATTGCCCCAAAAGCAATTAATTTCAGGAAGCATTCTCTTAGATTGCCCACTGAGTCAGAAACGCAACCACCAAACAAGCCATAAAGATACATATCATTGCGCATTATTTCATTAATCTTGGAAGAGCTGCAGTAACATGTATTACAAGCAACTCACAAACCTCAGCTGTTTGAGTATTACCTGGTAACTTAAAGCCTTGGTTCTGAACCGTTGGCCAAAGCAAGCTCCTCCTCTGAATTAGCATATGGAAAGTTGCAGCATCAGACCTCCAAGAGCGTACAGCATCCCAGCCACAGGTGGGCCATGCACTGGTAGTCCCTAGCCAGAGCAGTCATCCCACAAAAACCAAGAAGACTCAGGGAAGGAGGTAACTTGAGTATTTTGAGGCTTGAGCAAAGTGGAAGTGCCCAAGTCAAAAGCTGACCTTGTCAAGGAAGGACCTACTAGCTACTGCCAGGATTTACTAGGATAATTTCTGTGTAGGAACAGGAACCAACATTTGGATCTTTATTAAAGGAAAGGGTTGTGTATCAGGTTGTGTGTTTTCCCCTCATCTGTAGCTGCCCATCAGGAGAAAAGCTGCAATTCTGGTGCCCAAAATACCACCAACTACTGCCGCTACACTTCCCTGGTGCCTCCTCAGTCTTCTTGAACAAGCCTTAGAGGAAGAAAACAGAAAAAACCACCCAAGGGGAGCCTGCCCCAGCTTGTGCAGGTTTCAGCCATTCCAGATGTGGAATGGGAATAGGCGCTGTAGGTCTCCAAGTGCCACTGCTCAGGAAGGTCCTCTCCTTGCTCCACAGCCGCCTGAGCGCAGAGGAGTTAAAAGCTCAGGGTGGGGTCATGTTTGCACCTTAGCTTTGTGCCATACGCACCAGGAATTGCCTAACACGGTTTCACTCCCCTGGGTCCTTTGTCTATAGCTGGTATTTAGCACTGCGAACCACAGCGTATCTGCACTTGACGACCAATATCTGATTACTGTTGGAGCTATTTAATTTACAGCTGGCCAGTTGAACTCTAGACAGGAAAGCCACACCCATCCTCAGCTTCGGTTTAAATGGGATTACTCTGGTTTTTCACATGTAATTTTTACTGCAGCCACATCTTATGTATGAGAAACCAATGCATCCCTGTGAATTCACAGCGGTAAAGGACATCCCCTGCAGCAGGAGGAGAGCATCACCTCCTCCTGCCAGCCCCAGCCCATGCCCGGCACAGCCTTTCATTGCTGCTGGGACCAAACCACCGGGTTTGCTCGAAGCAAAGCCCAGCGGAGCAGCGAGGAGAAGGCGTTGGCCTCGCTCCGCCCGGGAAGTGCCACCAGGGAGTGAGCGGTGACTCACCTGGCACTGCCTCCGCTGCCACGCCTGGAGGGCTTATCAGGAGGGGACAATAATTTGCAGTAGAGTCATTGATGAAAAGGTCCAGCCTCGCCGCTGGGGACATTGCGCCTGTTGCCGCCTTCCCTGTCATGGCGACAGCAGCAACAACAGCATGGCTGCAGCAAAGTGTGCCGGCTGTGCCGACAGAAGGTGGAGGAGAGGAAAAAGGACCACAGCAGGGCCTCCTGTTCCCCAGGCATCACGTTGCCAAGGAGTCACAGCCCCAGGGGCTGCTCTGCCCCCCTGAGACACAGGATCGCCCACAAACCGGCCACCGCACATGGTGAGCGCTCGAGGGAGGGGGACACCAGAGGCACCCCCTCCCCAGCACGACAGACAGAGTGGGCAGAGCGGGGCCCCTTGGCTGCCATATGCCGGGTTTAGCACAAGTAGTTCTGTACCTCCAACTCCGCTCAACCCTGCATCACTTTCCCAGCGTGCAGATCCCCAGTAATATTAACCCGTAACCCCAGTAATATAGCCCTGGAAGAGAAAGCATGGTGATTTCTCTTATAACCCAATTCTCAATAGCATCAGGTAAGAAACCACCATTTCAGAAACCTTGAAAAAGGTTCCAATTAAGATTTACAAGAAAAGAAAAAACATCTCATTTTGGGGGAAAAAAAAAAAAGAAGCTCTATTTTGGACTGAACAAAATATTTTCTGACTTCTGGCTTTTTTCTTTTTTTGTATTACCAAAAGTAAAGGGAAGTGGAGCACACTAAAAAAATAAAAAGGGCCAGAAATGCACAGAAGTCTCCAGTGACACCGGAGGTAACACACCCCAGGGGTGGGAGAGCCACAGTTAAACCTCTGCAGGTCACGTACCCAACCTGTCCCACCACAATGCGAGATAGGACCAGCCAATCTCTCTTGCACAGATGGTGCTATAAATATTTAGGCCCAAGGTAACAAACCAAAACAAAACGGGACTAAATGCTTCCAGAACGCTGGCAGGAGAGACCGGGCAGTCCAGGTCCTGCTCCAGTGAGCCTTTCTCATGAAGGTGTAACGTAACACTGCCGGGAGCAACTTGCCAGGAGCAATTAATCAGAATTCCTGTGCTGCTGAATAGCAAATTTCCAGAGGTAACAGCTTGCTTCTCATTAAATCCTTTGGTTAATGGAGTACCAGTATCCCCACCCTTCCTTGAACCGAGTCCTGGTTTCTTCAGTAGGGTGGACTCATGTGTGCTTTCCTTATCGCCATCGTATTCATCACTTTTCCAGGAATTTTGCAAGAGGACGTGTAGCCACATGGGGCAGTTTTAGTGAATATGAGCTGGACCCAAGAGCTTTTTGACATCAAAATTAGTAGCCTCGACATTAACAGAATCAAACTATTAAAGGCATTTAGGGTGTGGATGTAACTTGAAACATATTTAGGAAATAAAATCTGAGAGGCTGCCACAAAACAGAGCATTGTTCTGGGATCTCATAGGGCCTCTGATTCTGATAAGAAGGCATCCAAGTAAAACAAGAGGAATTATGACAATAAAATCAATGTTTACCGATCAAAAGTTAAGAACTATTGTTTGCAGTTCTGTGTGCAAGTACCCCTATTCCAACTACCATTAAAACAAATAGAAAAAGGAAAAAATGCATTCAGCCTAATGGTGTAAACGCACTTTTGACCAAATACTCTTATTCCTTTTTATTATACAACACCTTTGATAGGTGAAACTCCTCTGTGACAGTTTGACAGTTCTTTCAGATGGCATTTTGGCCTGAAGTCTCAAGTCCTTTCACTTGAGACTTTGTGGGGAATGAGAAAAAATTGTTGGGGCCAGAGCTGCTGCTGTTGGAACGTGTTCCTATTTCCTACAAAACAAGCACATACAAATGAGGAGAGGAAGAAATTAAGCCAGAAAAAGACACTTTTGACCCTGGCACTCTATTCAACTTGCAATATTACTGCTGAGGAAGTAAAAGCAGTTTAACTACAAACTCCCTCCCGCATACCAGCAACTCAGCTTTTAAAGGCATGATTTCAGTGCCTTGTAGCAGTTCTGTAAGAGTCACTTTGGGCAGGGAAACTAATACGGGGTAAAAAAGAGAGAGTGGGATCTGAGAGAGAGGAAAATAAAAGCAGGATGACGAGGAGCAGTATGGGACCAGGAAGATGGCAAACAAGGTTCAGACACCATAGGTGAGTTAGCTGAAGCCGATTTGGGCCTCTTTGCTGGAAGGTGCCTTTTAGCTCAAGGGAAGACAACCTGACTGCGTTGTGGGAGCCTGAAGACCCAGGAGAAGACCCACTGGTCTGGAAGCCCTGAACTCTTCAGTGACTCCCCAGATGAACAGTAGCTTATGGCCACACACAGCCTATGGATGTGCCCCAGCCAGAGCACTTCAGCGGTGTGAACACTATTGACATCTTTTCTTTCTTTTGTTTTTTTTTTTCTACTTTTTGGGGGGCAGAATGTCCTTTTGTTTTGTTTTGATTCTGTTGTTTGGGTTTTTTTATTTTCTCTCATGCCAGGTGCCTGGAAAACATCTTTACATTGTAATTTCAAATTCAGCTGGCCAGTTCAAGCCTATTGTTGCCTCTATTTTTCATGTATTTTTGTGAATGACTGTTGGTGAACAGGCTGAGCTGGACTTCATTACATTTTCCAATGTAGGCTCGGGCTGCCGGTACCAAGCCAGGTGTCAAATGTCCTGGAAGGCAAGAAACTGGCTTCTGAAACTTCTTGATGAACTCTAGAAAGATAGAAACTCTTTAGGGCAAGACTCCCTTCCCCAGGACTTCTTGTTGAGTGAGGAGATAACATATAAATGGCCCAGGTCACTTTTCCTTTCAGATACACAGAAATTTGGGATATTTTGGTTAACATTGAGTATGTAAACTTTGATTCTGAGGAGAGTAAAATGCCTGTCAAAGGAAAGAAATAACTACAGCCAGGATGACTTGGGCAAAAGGCCCCTTAGCCAAGCAGATCATGGCTGGGTACCCCGCGTTGAGTTTATAGAGGATTCCCATTTCCCCTGGGGAAGAGCTTGGGGACAGAAGAGGATGGAGGCCAGGGAGGTGGGCTTTCCTCTTTCCCAAGCTGAAGCAAGTTTGCCTGGGCTCAAACCATGGAATGAGGCTTAGCCAAACAGAGAATTACTGGGAAGGGCATCACTACCCAGCACAAATGCTGTAATGTCTTCTGCTGGGTAGAGACAAAAGATAAATAAATCACCTTTCAGATGCCAGGAATGATGCAAAACAAAATGATGCAGGAAACAATGGAAGGCTACTGGGCAGCTGCCTTATTAGCACTTCTCAATTGTGAGAGGAGAGCTTGAGGCTGGGCCCTTCACCAGCACACCTGAGGGGAATGCATTTATTGTGCTTAAAGTATATTACTCATGGAGGTCACCCGGCCAGCTCACCAGGGAAGTAGTGAAGTGATAAAATGAAAATCTTACATTCCATTAAGAAATCTGCCTCTGCAGTTGTTTTCTCTGTGCCTCAGACTGAACTGCATTTCTGTATTTATGCCAAGTAGCTTTTCCTATATCATATAACTTTGTGTCTAGCCAGACAAAGGGGAAATAATAAATTTGAGCATATAGAACAAGGGAATAAAATGCAGAAGTTTTATATTGCTGTCCCGTCAACCTGAGAAAACATATGAGATCTTGGCTCAAGCAACAATCAAGAAACACATTGAGCAGCATTAATTCCTCTCAAGTGCTTTCTTGAGAAACAGCTTCTCTTATTTTAGCCCCAAAGTTACCTCCATTCCTTGCAAATTTCTGCCTTAATCCCAGCAGAGGGATGGCTATGCTTTCAGTAGTGAAAAATTATTTGCAGAGATAACAAACCTATTGTAACTAAAATGACAGATGGAATTGCTAGCCTCAAAGGGAGGAAATTCACAGAACTCAAAGCTTCCCATTTTAATCATTTTTGTGCATTTCTCACTCCAGCAATTCATCTGACATTAGCACCGCCAGTGGGGTCACAACAGGTTTGAGGCATGCTCGCGCCAATATCTGAACAAGGTTTTTTGTGCTATAAAATCTCTTTCCTCCCTGGATTACACGAAGAAACACGATCTGCACAACCAATGTTTCTAAAACTGATGGGAGATTAAGACTGGTTTTGTATGCAGCCCCAGAGCAGATCTATCTAGCTTTGAAATATTTAATTGAAAAGTGTTCTCTTGGTTAGTTTTTTCCACTGAGGGCTAGCCTCTGTCTCTTCTGGTTCAAACATCTGGTTTATAACGTCCTGCGAGGAAGTTCCTGGCGAGGAAGCCAAAATTTTAGGTACAGATAGGCACAAGCAGGCGCTGAGTGAGAGTCACGGATGTCGTTTGTGTCAGGCGAGTGTTACTGTCAACTGTGCGGAGGCAAACTTGATAGAAGCTGGTGTACTGCCCTGGAAATATCAAACAAGAGAGAGATTGCTGCTGGGCCAGACTCCCAGCACACTTCAGCTTCTTATGGCCCAGCACAGGTAGTTCAAAAGCCCTAAAAGAGCAGGATGAGGCCCTTTACAATTCTGTATGCACGTACAACCTGTCCTGAAAAACCTCTCTACAAAAAAATGAGCGAGCCCTTCCCGGCCAGGGGCAACCCATCGGCTCTGCCTGTTTGCCTCAATAGGAAATTATTCCCAAATTCGGTCTCCATTTGTTGCAAGGAACTGACTTGCAGTTCAGGGTTTTCAGTATTGATTCTGCCAAGCTGTGAAAATCACATTCCTACACAGCCTATCCAAGGAGATCTATCGTTTTAATACAGAAAAGCTGCAATCCCAATTTTCACTTTCTTAAGGTTTATGTGAAACAAAGCACACAGTAAAATGACTGTGGTTTGCACAGGGCAGTGTACACGTTTGAAAGCAGACTTTATCTTCAATATTTAAAATTGATATATATTTAATTTGCCATTTTTGCTGTACTTGAGAAACAGTAATGGGACCCCCCTAGGGCTAATTTAATATAGTTTTGTGAACAAAGCATCTGCTTCACATCTCCAAGCAAATGAGTTTAAAGTCTTTTACAGAGTGCATTGCATTAACCTTTCTAATTATTTTTCTCCTGAGAAAGCACTTCCAGATTTCTCCTGACAAAACATATTTCACTCCCGAAGCCTATTTACCACCAATAATTAAAACCAAAATGGAGGAAACACACACATGCTCTTGTAAAATAGGCAGCCCAACAGCAGAACTGCAAATGCTGAAGAGCCTCACGGCTCCATACAGCCTTGGAGCTGCCTGTAACTATGGCTGATAACAAATTCCATCCAGCACAATATGTGTGCTAGATACAGATTAACCAAAATAACCAAACCCCTTGAAGTTAAGGTCTGACACCAGGAATGTGTTTAGTCCTCTCATTTAAAAAGTCCTATGTTTGCGTTAAAAGCAGATGCTTGATTTGCTCCAGCGGAGCACTGTGTGCATTCCAGCGTGGCAGAGGATCAGTATTTATCAGCAAAACAGCCCCAGGAACATCCACAGGATCTTTAAATGACTGAAAACGGAGTGTATGTCCTCCCTTTCTCCCTCTACTCCAAATTGTATACAAATCTGTTCTGTGTTACTCCACAGAGCAGCAAAGACACTGGAGCGGTGTCTTCCTATGATAAATACCGGCACGTATATTGGGAACTCAGCACGTTCACAAAAGTGAAATGAACTGAAGCAACAGTGCAGTGAATCACCCAGCAGCTGCTCCCTTTGAAGGGATATGGAAATCGGAGATGGCAAACCAGAAAGGATCACCTTTCCTCTGTCTCTGTCAATGCCATTCACATACCTCTTGAGTTTTTAGCTCAAATCTACAAAGGAAAAAATTCCTTCACAGTGGCCACATTGAACTGAGAAACAATGGAAAATTGCTGATTTGATTCTATTATAAAACACATAGAATTATTTTGGACTAGGAACAATAGTACTGAATTCTGTTTCAGCTTGGTATAATTATAACCGGCCATTCATATCCTGAACTTACATCAAAGAGCAATTTATTTTGAGTAATAGCACATAATTCATCCTAACGTATGTAATTAGAAATGAAATGCAACATGTGCCCAGGCATCACATCAAGGGGGAACGGGAAGTGCAGGCTTTTGAATTCATACTTTGTAGGAACTGCTTAATAACACAACTGGTAAAGATTAATCATCCACCACAGTGCAACAGATCAGGTAATATTAAACAACCAAACAAAAATCAAGCTGCTCCGCACAAAAGAAACCCATTATAAACACAGTGGAAATCATACGTGCCAAAGCTAAATTAATTCCTGGTATAACTCCACTATTAAGAAGGGGGAAAAAAGGAAAAAACATAAAAAAATGCACTCGGGCCTCTGTTTCTGCAGTGCCTGGTATTCCCAAAGACAGGCTGAAGCTCTGCCTCAGCCAGAGATGGCCACCCAGCCTTCCATGACTGCAGCCCTGGAGCAGCACCCTTCTTACCTCCCAGCTGCACATCTGGGATGGCAGGAGCAACAGGACAGATGGATGGCAAGGGCAGGATGGAATCCACCACCCACCTTCTCAGCAAGGCCAGGAGGACACCATGGTGAGGAGGATTAGGGTGGCCGCATCCCAACGCCACTGAGCATCCACCTGGCTGCAGGAGCCTCCAGAAAGCCCTGAGGGGTGTCAGCTGAACCAGCGGCAACTGCTTGGGCTACAATCATTCCCTGAGTGTCCGCAAGCAGCGTGGGGGCTCTCCAGGTGTCCTGGATCTGTACTGCTGCATCTTTTCACACGTTATGGCTAGCCAGGTGAAACAAATGCTTCATTTCTCCAGCAAAGCCCTCCACACCCTAAGTCTTTTTCCATCCCAAAGTACTGCTGACTGGCAAGACACCTTTCCCCCACACACACATAGTGGCCATGATCCTTCAGGTAAGCACTAAAAGACACAAGGACCATGCTACTGCTGTGTGCCAGGCAGCAAACAATAATAATAAATAATCTGAAGCGAAGATACTGACGTGGAAAGCTCTTTGTAAAATGGAATGCAAATGCGCAAAAAGCAAAAAGGCTTTCAACTGTTAAAGTGCAGTCTTACGAAAAAAAATTCTGCCTGTGAAATACGGTGACTTATCTGCTTCAAATAAAATAAATGAAGTAGAAATGTCACTATGATAAAACGCCTATATCATGTAGCACACGAGAAACAGGCGCCATTCTTGGCTAATGACTGCCTGCCTTTCTGAGTACGTACTTTGTCCCAGTAGCTGCTGCTTCGTACCTTGAGCTTGTGTGTCACACAAGCTTTTGTAACAGATTTATAGTATAATAATTCTGATTGTATTCAATGGATTTACCACTTACCTTTGAATGGCTGCATTTAAATCCTTTTTATCCTGATCATTTACCGATGTATTCTTTGATTCTGCTTTGCTATCTGTCATTCAAATCAATACTGAAATTTGGCTTCAAGGAGAAAGCAGGGGGGACCATTATTTGCTCTGAGACACAGGTCACCTTACCCAGGCCAGCCAGTCAAGGGACTGCAGTGAACAGCAAGGTCTCCCTTTGGTTTTCAATGTTTTTTTACCAAAGTACAGCAGCCACACAAAGGAAATACAATTGTGACAAAAGGCTGAAGAGATCCTGGTCAGACAAAGACCACCTTCCTTAAATCCCTCAGGTAAAGACGGTTTCTCTGAAGTATCTTTTCCCCAGCTGTTTTTCCCCCACCTGGCTTGACTCTTCTGCGCTCTTCCCATTCCCCAGCTCTGACCTCGTTTGTTGCCAGGACCTGTCATCAGTTGAAGCTGAAACAATATTTTATAGAGGGCACACGGCTCTGAACATCTCCATCTCCTGCAGTCGGGAAGAGAGAGCAAGAGCAAAGGGCTTTTCAGAGGTTGTGGTGACCGGAGATACGGAGTGGAGAGGTCCAAAGAACCAAAAGCAACTAGCCACAGTAAGTGAAAAGATGGACTTACACCATTTGTCAGTCCCAAGTAAATATCTCAACATATTTTGGAAATAACTAAGAGTTGCTCTGAATTACCGAGCTTTCTGTAGCACTTGAGGGACCATTGTAGCAGCTGCCAAAGCTGCCTGTGCTGGGTGCAGGTACCACCCTTCTGGGATTTTTTTGGTTTGGTTTCTTAAAAGTCTCCTTCTGAAGTTACCTGTGCTCTTTCTCTCTACTCAAATGCGTTTGACCAAACAAATGTCAGCAGGCCATAATCTAATTCTTTGGAAGACAGACAGCAAAGAGTCAGATGCATTGGTTTTAGCCAGCTGGGAAAGTCTCCAACAACGGGGTTAATCTCCCCATGCTTTGCTCTTCCTTCCTCACATGAGCTTCGGTGTATTTTAAAAGGGCTATAGGGTTGTATTTATGTATATGTATGTGTATGTGTGTATATTTATTTTTATACGCACTTTTTAAAAAAATAACTCCCATATCTATGTGTACAGATATAACCTAAAAGGTTATACAGTAATTGTGGTTATCACTAATAAATGTTAAAAATGATCCACTGGTTGTGCATAACCGCAATATCAAAGCCACACATGCAAGAAGCTCCTTTACCTACCACTGTTAATGAAATTGCTATTTATAGAAAACATGTTTGTTTATGTGCTCATGATAAAGACTGAATAATGAGTTCCTCAGGGTTATTTGAGGTTCGCACACACAAAAAAAATTAAAGTGCTTACACAGCTGCTCCTGGACTTCTTCCCTCCTCTTTGGCAGTCAGGGGTTATCCTGGGCGCTGGAACAGCTCATCTCATTTAACATTAAAGTTAAGCAATGTAAACGGCTAACAATAGCCTATAGTAGGCCATAATGCTAAGATACACATCGTACTGAGGAACTGTCACTCTCCTTACTTGCAAGGACAATTAAGCAATTGCAGGCAGGGCCCGGTTTTCACGTCACTGGAGTCCCACAGAAATAAGGAGCATTGTCCATTGCCACAATCTGTTTCAACAGGTTAAAGAAATCTTTAAGTCTCCATTACCCAAATCATGACTAAGCAGCTTCAGTTTCCATGGACGTCTCCCAGACTGCAGCTGCTGCATAGTGCTGGATCAGCAAAGGGAAGGCAAACAATGGGCCAAAGCCCAGCATTTTACAGCTCTGGGGACGTGTGGGACCACGCCGTACTTTCAGCTGATAATGAGAGCAAGAACGAGGAGGTTCTAACGCACTTAGGAGCCATCGCCTCCAGGAGTTTTCTCCTAGCATTGACGGGAGGTATTACAGCTTGGATTGAATCACCACGGAGAAGTTGGTATTTCTGGCTGCTCTTCAGTCTCTGCTGGCTTGGTCTAGCCAAAATCTTAAGTCCACAGCTAAAACAAGGCTTCTGGGCTGACAGACATTTCACCCAGACACTTACTGCAGCTCACAGCCAGCAAAACACACTGCCTCTTAAAAATACCATGGTTCTGAGCTATCAGTTTTCACCAGTACCACATAGCAGTGCCGTGTCCTTGCAGCGTTGATAACTCCAGCTGCAATGAAGCTGACCTTGTGGTTAGCTTCAGGCAGGCGGGAAACGGCTGCAGCTTAAAGGCTAGGAGTGAGATTTAGGAACAGGCTTGCACCAAGAGCTGCCGAAGAAGGTAGACACTTTTCAGACAATCCAGAAAATAAAATGCACCCTTCTGAGACACCCAGCATCCCTAGACATCCTGCATTTCACTGATTGACCTGCCTTTCCTACATGTGCCCTGTAATGCCACGTTCAGGCTGCCCAGAGCTTTGGGGCTGCCCCAGGAGGGGAGACAATCAGGGGTCTGAGGGCAGCTCCCCTCCCCACAGGGTCCATGGAGGGTCGAGCCAGGACCTTGGGTACCCATCAGGGGCAAAAAGAGCGGGGACTGGAGATAGGGATGGGCAGAGGCACCCCTGTAACATAGTCAGGTGCCCAGGGCTCAGCGGAAACGGGGTCCCAGACCTCGGTTAGGATGGGGAGGCCCCAGGGGAGGCAGGGCAGAGCAGTGAGGGCTGGCAGTGCCCTCAGAGGCCAGAGGGGCTCCTAAAAGCAGGAGATACACACAGAATTACCTGCTGTGAGGCCTTAGCTCCTGAGTGTCACCTACCTACACAGGTCTCAATTTTATTTCTGCAAATCTACTGCTCAGTTGCTGCCCACCCTGGACATACCAAAGTCCTCTGACTGCACAATGCTCTTATCACAGAATCACAGAATGGTCTCAGTTGGAAGGGACCTTAAAAACCATCTAGTTCCAACCACCCTGCCACACCTCTCACTAGACCAGGTTGCCCAAAGCCCCATCCAGCCTGCCTTCTACCAGTGAAACTTCTCGACACATGAATATCTTCCCTGACAGATCCAGAAACATCAAAAACCATGACAACACTAAATGGCACAGTGACTAACCCAGGAGGGAAAGGCAAGGCAACCTTCCACCCGTCATACCAGAAGCACTCTCAGGACACAGCTCCCAGACCTCACGTTAGACCAGCAGAGCACAACACACTGTCCACACACCCCCTGGGATCATCCACAAGCCCAGCGTTACCAAACTCCTCAAATCAAGTCTGTTTGATCTCTCATCTGAGCAACTTGAGCCTCACGTCCACATCCTAAGTGAGAACTGCAGTTAGTGGATTTTTAGGTAAAAGGGAGACATCTGGTGACTCTGACACTTGCTCTTAGAGAGAAAGACCCAGTGCAGGGGCTGATCTCCAGGAGAGAGCAGACCTATCTATTCCATCTGGTGATAGACACACCTTCCTCCCACATGGTACATAAATCCCTCAAGGGTGGGGTTTAAGATGTCCCCGGTTCATACCTTCTGCCAATTTTTTTCTGGTGGAGATGTATGCACTACTGAAAGCCTGTTCATTACACAGGATTTCATATTACTGGGAAGACAGACAAAAAATTTCACTGGTATCAGTTTTCCCATGCTTGAGCTCTCTGACATAAAAACGCAGATGTGCAACAGGAATTTAAAGCATTTCTTAAGCCTCAGATGATAAGAGCAGTTAGACATTGCATCTGTACCCAAAAAAACTCCTGCATTGCGCAAAACCCTCATCTGCTTCTTGGACTATTATTGCAAAAGCACTGACATGTCTCTCCAAATAAAAATAAAACTGCAAAGATACACTTAATATTCATTAGCCTAAATGTATTTACTGTCATGCTGTAATTTAGACTATGTCTGTCCATCATTTCCCATTGTTTCCTCATATTCTGTGTCTGTTTGTAGCAACTACTGCTTCTCTTTGTACTGAAACTATAAATGCATTTGGGTACAGGCCACCTTTATTTTCCCTGTTTGTAACCGGGCCTTGTAACAAAGCAATTCTGGTAATAGAAAGAACAAGTGCTTTTCCTCTGAGTGGATCCTGCTTTTGAAACAATGATTTTTCTCACAAACCTAGCAGAAACATTAATTTTAAGGTTTCTCCTCCTCCTGGATTCCATTCAGCCCTCATTCTGGTATCTCCATGATGTCTGACAAGTCAGATTAGATACAATAGCACCTCAATACACAGCAAATCTCTAAACGTGATTAGATTAGAGCATCCTGAAATGTCTTTGGGAGCTGATATGATCTCATCATCTTCAACCATTCACTAAGTACCTACTTTTCCACATTGTTTATAGGTATTTCAAACAGCACTGAGTTTAACGCAGATCCGTAAGGGATTACAGTTGGTAATTCACCTTCATTGCGAAAATTAACATTTTTCTCTATCCTTTATGAGTATTTGCAGTTTGCCTTATCGTGTATGTGGAGAAGTCTATGACATGTTGGGGGAACTCCCACAGGCCTGAAAGATTTCAGGTACAATTCCACTCTATAATTTCCCCTTATCATGTAACAATACACAGAGTATGAACAGCCTGAACAGAGAGACCAGCAGCTCCTGGGAAGAAAAAGCAAGCATCTCCCTTCCAGGAGTGGAGCAGGAATGTAAATTATTAGGTTTCAGACCACAAACCCACCAAATTAATCATTTGTGAACATCAAAGACAGCTATTTATATACGTGATGCAGTATAAACAAAAATAACCACCAACCTGGCATGAAAGCTGACACTGTTCTCTACATCAGGGAATGTCATCAACTTGCTTAAGTGGTCACAAGGTTCCTGCTCTTTGGTTTAAATATGTACTAAATACCTCAAATCAGAAACAGAAATGTGCAATACAACAAATGTTCGGTATCCATGTCAAGATACACACAGGAAAAACAAACTACATAGTAAGAGAAGACACAGCAACATCATGTTACATACAAATGCCAAGTGCTGCAAAACGTTCCACATACCTCATGGAAAGATGGGGACATAGTATTGATAGTTAAAGTCCACTCAGTTTGAATACTCTAGTTTGCTTAGAGTTTGAAAACCACATATTGAGATTTTTATAGTCAGCAAGTTTGCCGACGACACCAAGCTGTGTGCCATGGTTGACATGCTGGAGGGAAGGGATGTCATCCAGAGGGACCTGGACAGGCTTGAGAGGTGGGCCCATGCAAACCTCATGAAGTTCAACCAGGCCAAGTGCAAGGTCCTGCACCTGGGTCAGGGCAATCCCAAGCACAAATGCAGGCTGAGTGGAGAATGGATTGAGAGCAGCCCTGAGGAGAAGGACTTGGGGGTGCTGGTGGATGAGAAGCTCAACATGAGCTGGCAATGTGCGCTTGCAGCCCAGAAAGCCAACCGCATCCTGGGCTGCATCAAAAAAAATGTGGCCAGCAGGTCGAGGGGGGTGATTCTACCCCTCTACACTCTCGTGAGGCAGACCCCCACCTAAGTACTGCGTCCAGCTCTGGGGCCCCCAACATAAGAAGGACATGGACCTGTTAGAGTGAGTCCAGAGGAGGGCCATGAAGATGATCAGAGGGCTGGA
>VYZM01011962.1:29654-62237 GCA_013398915.1 Dromas ardeola | reverse complement strand
GGTGAGGCACTGGAACAGGTTGCCCGGGGAAGTTGTGGATGCCCCATCCCTGGAAGCATTCAAGACGAGGCTGGATGGGGCTTTGAGCAACCTGGTCTAGTAGGAGGTGGCAGGGGGGTTGGAAATCGATGATCTTTAAAGTCCCTTCCAACTCTAACCGTTCTGTGATTCTATGATCCTATGTAAAAGTGAGGAAGGGAAAAGGAGGTTGGAGGGAGTAAGGAATATTTTCTCATCTATACTATCTTAAATAAGATATTGTCACCCCAACTCACTGAATATTTTAATGTGTCAAGTCAAAGCAGCATGACATCTTCCCATATCAGATAACCACAAGCTAGGTTTTAGCAGTTTTTATTTTCTTATTTTGCTATTTAAAGTCAATTAAAACATGTCTACTGACTTCATTGAAAGCTGATTCCCAGCTCAAAAAATGCAGAACAGCTAGACAGAATACTGGAGGAACACAGGTAGAATTAAAATTGCTGCTCTGAGTAGAACCTGGAAAGCACTTCACTGCCACTGCCCCAAGCCCCACTGAAACACTTTGGTACAGCCCAGGAAGATTTTAGAGATTCCAGAAAGATTTTCTGGGTTGTTCCTGGCAAGATAAGCAGAAATATTTCAGTAAAGCTTTGTGTGACTGCTTCTGAATGCTTAGACCCTTTCCTTTCTTCTCTGCCTTTTTCAT
This sequence comes from Dromas ardeola, assembly GCA_013398915.1. Taxonomy (NCBI): domain Eukaryota; kingdom Metazoa; phylum Chordata; class Aves; order Charadriiformes; family Dromadidae; genus Dromas; species Dromas ardeola. The sequence continues at coordinate 61,546 of VYZM01011962.1, read as the reverse complement.
ATCCTACCGATGGTGAGCACCAAAATTTAGGGGAGAAAAATGTGCCTGCTACAGGAAGCAGTACACTAAAAATGCTCATTCGCAAAGGAGAATTTACAATACAGAACACTGGGTATTTCCGAGAATGGCTTTTATTTTTCTGGAAGTATACCATGTGTAGTCTCTCTCCTTAGCACTGTATTTTCAGGCTAGGAGTCATATACTGCTCCTCTCTTCCCTTTTTAATTCTCCATTCCCAGGCATACACACTGTTCTGTACAGTCACAGGAGTCAGGGTAATTTCCAAAAACCATGTATTAAGAAAAGTGGGAAATCTTCTTCTTCATTTGGCACTATAGAACAATTTAAGTGGATAGAAATACCATCTTCTCAATTACAATCGACACCGAGTTGCATTAGCCCTGTGCTTGTACAGCCAATTACATGTGATCTCTGAGAAACGGCTCCCATCGGGGCTCGTATCTAACACCTCACCCACAAGCTGGCAAATGCAGTAGGAGAAAGCCGTAAGAGAAAAGCACACAGTTCCTCAAACGTCGTGTCCCAAAGTTCACTTTCACTGCTTCCAACACCAGCTGGTCTTTTAAAGCTTATTTTACATAACCTGCCGGGAGCACAGCCTGAGGTTTGTGTGGCTGCAGGCTGTGCAGTATATAAACAAGAAAGCTGGTATGTGCACGCAAACAGTCTCCAGAAACAGAGGAGGCTTAAGGCACGTTTTACCAGAAGAAATCTGCCGTTATCAGCTTCGAAGACAGAGTTTGTTTACCAACTGTCTAAGCCAGCAGCTTGATGTTAACAGATAGGGCTAGAGATACACCACAGCCCAAGTGTCCTTCGAAAGTATGTGCCCCTGACAAATACAGGTCTCCATTTGTGTTAAATGTTAAATCCTGTGGTCAGTATGGTGTAGAGGGCAGATCAGGCAACTGTTTCCTTCAAGCCTTAGAAACTGTAAATCTTGAATTCTGAGAGGACAAGGGCATGTGTGTGCCAGGGTCCCTGGCCCAGCAAGGTGTTTGAACCAACATGGGCCATCAATGGGCTTGCAGAAATAGAAATATGTTATCTGAAGGACACGACGGTCTCAGCACGCGTGCCCACAGCAGATCCGACAGCCTGAACACCCAGCTCACAGGCAGGATTTCATCTCAAATCCTTCTGATAGAAGTTCACATCTCAAAAGTTATTTACTTTTTCAAGCCTTCCTACTGTGTTCCTCTCCTTTACATTGCTATTTATTTATTAAATTACAAACTTGCCTGTATATGAAAGATGCATTTGCAAACACACCGACTTCACAATGTATTGTCTAACTGAAAATAAGATTTCCTATAAAGCTCTCGGAGGAAAACTGGTACCACGTCAAGAGAAGACAGCAGCAGGCTCTTATCACTTTTGTGCAAAGTAATAAATGTGTATCCATAATAACTTGCCACATCCAAATAAATACTGTGGTGAATATACTGACATCTGCCGAGTCCACAATCCATTTCTTATGCTACAAGTTTTTAGTCTATCTTATTTGGATGAGAAAAACAAACAAACAAAAAAACCCACCTTCTGAAAAGCTGTAGCTCTGATTTCTCCTGAAAGAAGTAACGCCGAAATAGAAACTGTCTTAAAATACTTCCTCCATTACAGCGGGTGGAAAACTAGTCCTTGAAAGTAAGTATAGAAAACAGAGATATTACTATTTTCCCTATGCCTGCAAATGACACAAATACTTTTAATTACAAGAAAGGATGAAAAAGGCTGGAAATTAGCTATTTCCACCTGACACCACCTTTGATTCAGCGTTGAATGCCCTTATAATGCAGGAGAACACGCATCAGCCATGCTGAAAGGGGAATCAAAAACCTGGATGAGAGAAGCAGACTTTAAGGGAGTGAAACAATCAACTCCCTGGGAAATCCACACATATGAGGTGTCCAGGCTCCTTTGGACCTCAGGAAGGTCAGGAGTTAAAGGCAGGAGAGGACACATAGTGGGACAGCTGTATAGAATCATAGAATAGCCTAGGTTGGAAGGGACCTTTCAGATCATCTAGTCCCACCATCAACCTAACTCTGACAAAAACCATCACTAAACCATATCTCTCAGCACTGTGACTACCCGTCTTTTAAATACGTCCAGGGATGGTGCCTCAACCACTTTCCCTGGGCAGCCTGTTCCAATGCTTAATAACCCTTTCAGTGTAAAAATTTTTCCTAATATCCAGTCTAAACCTCCCCTGGCGCAACTTGAGGACATTTCTTCTTGTCCTATTGCCTGTTACTTGGGAGAAGAGACTGACCCCCACCTCGCTACAACCTCCTTTCAGGTAGGTGTAGAGAGCTATGATGCCTGTGCATCCCCTCTCCTAAGATATTTTGCTTTTAACAGCAGCTGAGTTCCTAGCATAGCATCTTTCACTGACTGCTGAGCCACTTAAATACAGATACCAATTATTAGCGACATAAAAGGCACAAATTATTGATCCAGAAAATCAGCTTAATCTTCCTTGGCTTTTGCATGAAGTCAGTTATGCAGATGCGGAGCACATACTACACGCTGGCAAACAGAGTCAAGCTCCGCAGTAACACTGCGAATACATTTACTTAGCTAACACCGCAAAGCCTAACCGGCGTCAATGCTACGAATACCAGGGAAATTTGGCATATCAAGCTCTTGTATTGCCACCTCGTGGCTAATGCCCGTATAACGGCATTTTGGTGGGAGGAGAGGAGAGAAGGAATTCCTCGAACTGTGAACCAAGCTAACAAATGCTGGCATAAATCAAAGCAGAATTTTAAATTTAGCTACATTTAATAATGGTACTTCGCAATGGAATGAGACTCTTCTCTGCAAGAAGAATATGAATCAAATACTAGGTGAAAACTTAAGCATGAAGTGAAGACTTAAGTAACGACCCCGGTGTCAGTTGTGTAGTCCTCACTCAGCCTGGCACTCGTGCTGGTGGGACACAAAAGCCAATGTTGCCAGTAGTAAGTAACTTAAAAATTAATCCAATTAAGTAATCCTTCTAGGAAATTCTTGTTATGCTTTCCCAGGCCTCTGGGTGATTTGAAATTCAATTGATATAGAGACACTTGTGGTTTACAGAAAATGCTACCTTCTTTTGAGAATTAGATCCCACAATACTGTAGTGGTTGAATTTGATTACGTCCACATCTATTTGAGAATAAGGAAAGGCAAGGGATCCATGAACCCAGTGAAAACAAGGAGGAAAACACAGGTGGAGGTGTGTCTACCACTGCCAGCGACATCGATTACTGATCAGAGGACTGTGTGGGCGCTCACCAGTCTCCACAGAGGCCTTTCAAACTAGACTTTCATATTTACTTTACTTTCACATAGCAGTTCCCCGGACTGTCCAAGTAATTTCCTTCAAACTACCAAGATGCTTATATACCTGCACTGGCAAGCAGAGGGAGTTTCAGCTTTTGCATACATTTTTATAGTCTGCAAGTAGAATGGTTTCCTCCTTCCCTTCAGTGTCAGCACCATCCAGAATCCAAAAGCAGATGGCCGGGATAAAGGACTCATCCTTGAATAACTCAATTGGAAAAAAATAACATTCTTATTTTCATTATTAGCTCTTGTTAGTTCTTGTTCTAATGTATATTGTTCATTCAAGTACATTGTCTTGAAAATAATTTACCCTTTTGTGGCTATGCTATTTATCACAAGGAAGGCTAGGCCTTTACTATCAGTTCTATGGTTTTTTGTGCAAATGCTTGCAAAATGCCTGCAAAAATCATTTGCTTACAAGGCTAAGATAAATTGCTTTATGATTTATAGGAAGATGATCACACATAAAGCTTGCTGATTTATAATAAAAAGACTAAGCACCTTAATCATCTCTATCTAACTGTATCCACATTTCTTCTGCATAGGCTTAGCCTGTCTTTTAATAGGATTAAGTCCTGAACATTTCCTACTTTCCCTGGTTACATTACTGGTGTACCATAATACAGCCAAGAGAGACCACCCTAAGCTTTGTCTCACTCTTCTAAGTGAACGGTTCTTAGAACAAATAATTTGACAGTTACAGTATGGCAGAGTGGGGAAATAGTCATGAAAATTTTCTTAGTAATGCCACAAGCAAATATTTTGTTAGCAAGTGATACCAAACTGTAAGCTTCAGGGGAAAAAATTTATGGTATGCATATACACATTGTGTGATTATTTAAATTTCAGTGTCATTAACAAAGTGTGATACCTTTTTTAAATTCTACATTATATCCATACACATAAAAATATACATAATTCAGTGACTGAAAAAGGCCAGGATCTGACATGTACAAACATAGTCTCTGATAGGTAAATTCTAGTATTATGCAGCAAGTTAGATGCAGTCTGACAACATTGGCTAGAAGAAAATTAGTCCTCTCAGCAGTCTAGCATTCTTTGCAAACTTCTCCTACACAAGTTCTTGCTCCATCTTTGCCAGGAGTGATGGGCATGAACTTAAAACGTCAGACAGAGATGCGATTACAATGGGGATTACATTTCTGCTGGCTTCATGAGTTTCTGCATAATCCAGGGAAAGTTGCTGCAGTTAAAATGGGAGATGCACAACTTTCTTCCCAAGACTTCACCTTATTTGAAAATTAAGCCTGTTTGTGGAGAATGGAGAGATTTTGGACCTATGATACTATGGTGTTATTTTTAGACATAGCATTTAGCCCTGTAAAGGTCCTCGTACAGGATGCCTGTAGCATGGCTTAGTCATACCTACATGGCATAATGGAAATTACAGTCACTCTTCATGCCCTTGATGCATATGCACGTGTGCGCGCGCGCACACACACTACCATGCTACCCTCTATCAAAATCCTCTTTCTGCTGCTGCCTTCTCAGTTTCCACACTAAGCAGAGAGTCCACACGTACTTTCATACCAGATAACAAATGGAGAACAGAGAAACGAAGACCAGAGGTTTGTCTAAGGCTTGCATGTACCTTGTGTGGGGGAAACAAATACATGCCCAGTCATAGCAACATCTACTCCAACATGAGTACCAAGTACTATCACGGCACCGGCGTCTTGCTATTTGGTTTGTGATGGCATGCTCTTGCCACCTCCAAAGGGAATACAGTCAGAGGACACATGTTGAGAAGTGCAAACAAATTTATTTTTTTTTAAAAGTGCCGTAACTTTCAATTTAATCCCATGCAAAATACTTTGATGATCTCACTCTAAAGCAGCTGTGTAAAAGGAATTATTGCTCAGAGCTAACAAGTCACAAATAATAGCATTCTCACAATGATATTTTAAAAATCAAGAGGATTTTCATAGTTGATTCTGGGTTTGGGGTCATCCTAGAAAACACCAGTATAGAAGCTGCAGTTGAGGGAATCTAAAAGCAAGGACAAAAGCAGCTGTCAGCACCAGAGTCTGCAAACCCCTGCTTCATTTAGAGCAAAATGACTTAGACTGGAAAAATATTAAAGCTTATTCCACATTAATTGTGTTTCAAGGATGGAAATCAAATTTAAGTCTAAAACACGATCAACAGGGCACAAAGACCAATTAAAAACAGGCATATACTTATTAGAGGACATATAAAGAGGCCCATGAATATGAAACAAAATTAAACTATGTACTACACCAGAGAAAATGGGAAGGAAGGGGAAGGGACACACAAGAACTAAATACCCCTGGGCAGAGAAAGACAAGAAAACAGAGAACTAGCTGTTTTTTGGCTGAAAAGGATGACAAGATAAAAAAAATACAGCTATATTGAAAAAAAAGATGATCAAATGAAATAAAATAAATGCGAGGGAGAGTGGGAAACCGCAATAAAGGAAAAGGAGAAATCCTCATTCAAATGCTCTGACTAATCCAACAGAAGAAAAGCTGCAGAGGGAATGAGGACTGCAGAAAATAACCGCTGCCTGCGTGGCTACAGACACTGCACAGTTAAGTGTGACTACCTCTTAGGGGTACATTGAAAGCAAATGCTTTCCCACCCTTAAGCTACAGACAGAAGCAAATCCCTGTAGAGCACAGCAGAGGCAATAATAAGAAAAGAGGCGGCAGGGGGATTGGCATGAGGTGTCCTTCTGGAAGGGAGTGGGCACAACCAGAGCGGCTGCCATGGCAAGGTGATTATCCCAACACCACTGAATATACTGGGGGGCCTGGGGGCGTTGGATCCTAAAGCTCGTGTTGATGTTGTGGAGCTTTATGCTGGTTCACCACCAGCCGCAGCTGATGGTCCCTCTGCAATGAAATCAGAAGTACGAGACATGAATAAAGAGCAATTGGCAAAAATTGGTTCTCTAACTGAATTAACTAGTTCATTGTGAAGGGAGAGATGCTAACAAGATGCAGCAGCTCAGAGATTCCAGAGAAACAATTTGATGCAATCATTGTATCTATTCCGCTTCCAAGTTGGTGTGAGCTGTCCCTGTTCTTACAGACCATTCCCCACTGCCTACGTAATCATAACGCTCATGTTTTGGTCTCATGTTTAGCACGTCATGACCTTACTCAGTTTAGTTCCTTCCACTCCTCCTCTGACACGGTCATATTTCAGAGCCAGTTGTAATTGTAGCTAAAAATTAATATGACTTGTCCTATTCATATTTGCTGTTATCTTATTTGGACATCATTACCTGAAGGATCTTCAGTTAATCCTCCAGATTGCTGATAAGAAAAGAAAATAGCAGTGAGTGACAAACGTATAACACGCACCATTAAACAGTATGAAAGATTTTTTAAAACAATATCCTGATTCCATATTTCTATTTTTATATTATCTATCTGACAAGCTTTTAAAAAAATCAAAAACCATCTAACTTATCTAGCATATTAACCATGCTAAAAAGCCTCTAAAAAATCAAGCTCATTAAAAATAATTTGTGTTAGTGAGCTATATTTTGATAAAGGACAAAGTAACTCTACTTCACTAACTGTATCTCCTATCAATAAAACTGTATGGTATCTATTTTCCAGAGATCTGCATGCACATATCCACTGAGATAATTCTTTGCAAGAATGAAAAACAGTAGTACTCCTAATGCACTCTCTCTATTAAATACAGCTGTGTCTTACTGTAGTATCAAAGCTGTGACAAAATTTATAGCTAGTGATATATAAAAAATTCAGTCTCGGATTTCCTGCAGCAACTCTATTTGACTGCTTGAAAGAGAACATTGCTTTCTTATTGGAAAATAAAGTTCTTGAATGCAATACATTTCCATGTTTTAACATTGAATGCATGAATCTCCACATTGTGGAGAAGTTCTCATGAGTTTTGCTTTGTGGACCACCAAGCATTCTGTGTTGCTAGTGAGAATTTTGCAGCTTTAGGAAATTATGAATTCAGAGAAGTGCAGGCTGTGACACTGCCTGCCTTGCAACACTTGTTTGGCATCACCGTTCTCGGGCCAATGCACTTAAGAGGCTTCTTACCTTGCAATGGCATACATGTCATGCTGAGTATTTTACATCCAATCCTGTTCTGATCTAGCCAGTCTCAAGAAAAGTATTAAAAATGTCTTAGCTTGCCAAAAAAATGTTTTTCTTAGTTTAGATTTGGTGATGAATCAGGAAAAGACTTGTAATCACCTGTGAATCATCCCACGTTTTTAGTACTGTTGCAAACTGGAATGAATTTATGAAGTTAATTCAGGAAGAGACAGTATGAACAAAGAGAAGAAAGAGCAAGGATGATCTGAAGTCAGTGACCCCTACTAGCACAAAGGGATCTAACCATCCACTCCAACTGGGCATTTACCTGAATCTACAGCAAATAAGAACTTTCCATAGTCATTGCTCTTACTGACAGCATTAGCTAGGTTTTTTTTGTTTCCAGCTGTCATAGTTTCATCGGGGATGGGGCTGACTTTCTTGCTAGCAGCTTGTGTAGTGCTATGCTTTGAATTTGGGAGGAGAATAGTGTTGGTAGCACACTAATGGTTTTGGTTGTTGCCAAGCAGCCAAGGCCTTTTCTGCTCCTCACACCACCCCACCACCGAGTAGGCTGGGGGTGCACAAAGATTTGGGAGGGGACACAGCCAGGAGAGCTGACCCCAACCGACCAAAGGAATATTCCATGCTCAGTCTATAAAGTTGGGGGAAGAAGAAGAAAGGGGGGATGTTCAGAGTGATGGCATTTGTCTTCCCAAGTAACCATTACACGTGATGGAGTCCTGCTTTCCTGGCTGAACACCTGCCTGCCAGCGGGAAGCCATGAATGAATTCCTTGTTTTGCTTTGCTTGCTTGTGTGACTTTTACTCTACCTATTAAATTGTCTTTATCTCAACCCATGAGTTTTCCCACTTCTACTCTTCCAATTCTTTCTCCCACCTCAAATGAGGGGAGTGAACAAGCAGCTGTGTGGTGCTTAGTTGCTGGCTGGTGTTAAACCACAACACTAATGTGCAACAACTAGATATTCTCTTCTTGTCAGTATTATTTGGAGAGTGAGTAATCTAAACTTTTCTCATTCTGTACAGTATTTTCTCTTATTGTTCTCCCCATTGTATTATCATCTCTACACATTACTTCTAAACCAGAACGACAAAGATTTTAACAATGTTTATAAAGTCCCTGGCACTGTCTCAAAGGTAAGAGCTGTCCCTGCTGGGATACTTAGACTGTAAGACAGGCAAGCATGTAGACCTGGATTTCTAGGGAGCCATACATATGTCTTTAGCAGAGCATGAGCTGTTCAGAAAGAGTACATGGCTTCATAAGGGCAATGAACTGCCACAGCCAATGTTGTCTCTGTGTCGGTGGACAGGAGAGCAGAGCCTGTTTTGGGAGGCAGGAGGGCAGGGTGGGCCCCATGAAGGTCCATCTAAAGCCTACGTGCCTTGATAGGCAGGACCTTCCCCGCTTGCTGAAGGAGACAAAGGATAGCTTATAAGCATGACCTTTCATCATTGTCCCCTTCCCTTTCAGAGTGAGAGCAGCCATCTCTACCACCTGTACCCCCGTGAGAAGTATCCTTCCTTCCCTTGGCATACATCCTACCTCCAGCGGTGCAAACAAGCTGGAAACTGGCAATGCAGAAGAGGGCTCAGCTTGAAAGAGTGAAGAGTGTGCAATTTCCCCCCTAACAAAGGGAAAGTACGAGGTTTTTAGGGATGTCCTCAGGCAGGGGACAAAGGAACGGCAAGCCTTGAACCATGACACACAGCTTTTAACCATCTCCAATATCACCTACATTTCTGTCTCGCAGAGGCCAAATGACTTTTGCTATATTCTTTGCTTGGATCAGTTTCAGACAACCATGGCAAGGTTTACGTGTAGTGATGAGTTCAGCATTACGCAGGTCTCCCTCAGAACTGAAAAAATACAATATTGCCACAATTACAAACATGGTGTGTTTGCAGGAGAAATTATTTCTCATTATTTCTCTTCTCTTCTAGAGAAGAACCTGGAGTGGGTTCTTCTCTTTTTTTCTCTTCCATCATTGCCCAAGGGAGGCAAGTAAAGGATCTTCAGCTTATGACATGCAAATACTCGCAGTATGTACTATGCGCTTGCCAACTCAGGAAATGGATCTACCTACTTTTTGTGTACTCACAGCACCGTAAAGACAGATACCCTGGTTTATGAAATGCATCTCCAGGAATCATTTCACCACCAAACCGTAATCACCTGAATAAGGGAGCAGGTGACTGCAGATCATTCAGTCAACACATTGCCCACTACGACACCGTCAGAAAAGGGATCGTCAACCGGGGGCAGGAGCACCGACATTTGCTCTGTCAGTTTGCAGAGAAATTTCCCACAGGCAGGAAACTTCATGAAAATCAGTTTGCATGCGTCAAAGGAGGCAGTCTGAGTTGACCATCCACCTGTGATGCCCTACATTTCCAACAGCTAAGTAATACCAGAGCCTACACAGAAGCAATAGCTCTGCTACTGGCTACTCCTGTCTCCAACACATGTGAAGACCCCCTGCCCATGACTGCCCATGGGAACTGGACTTACATGAGGTCAGAGAGAGGGGACAAGCAGGAACCTCTGAGCCTCTGTCGCATTAAGTTTGCTGGGTATATTAGAATTTAAGATCACATGGACCCAGATCTCTGTAAAAAATAATTGTATTCAGTGCCCTGTAAGACTAAATTCCTTTCCATGCTATGTACCATTACTTCCCCTTTCTACGCTTTGGAAATTTCCATGGTAGATTAGTCAGAGTGCTATTTCCTCATTAATGAAGCACTCAACACCAAGACTATTTTTTGTCTAATTCCTTCAAAATATTAGTGAGTTCCTACCTCATAATAATTGCATTAGCTTCTGCACACACAATTGCATGCTTGTCAAAATCATCATCTTTCTTCTTGCAAAATAAGCTATTCAGTGCCCCTTTTGGATATCCACTATAGCCCAGGGCAACCTAGAAAGAAACAACATAGAAAGAAATAAAAAGTAATGTTGTTTTGGGACCTTTAGTTACTTACAGCGTAATCCAACTCCTAAAAGCTGTTAGCAACTTCAGTGAGAGTCCTCATGTGATGCTGTTTGATAATGTTTAGGCAGATCTCCATTTCAAAATGACTGATTGTGAACCCTAATCATATAATTGTATGATACGTGAAGTTTCAGAAAATCGTGAAATTTTTTCCCCCAAAGGAATAATTTGTCTTTTTTTTCGAGAAATACATTTCCCTATGAACATGAAATATGATACTTATAAACAATCATCACAAGAAAAGTTGGTTAGGAAGAAAAAATTAACACAAAAGAGGCTGCTAAACACAAAGTCATCAAAAAGATTTGGAAAGTGTTAGCTACATTTTCTTAGCTGTGTCCATGTTGGAAACATATAAAATAAAAATAAGCATAAAATTTCAATATGATAATACTAACAATGTCATCAGGAACATCAGCTCACTACTTTAAAGTTTAGCAAACATAGGACTTCACCTCTTCTAACTGCTGACTATATATTAAATAATCTATCATCTTAATGTTCTGGGACAGAGTTAGGTAATATAATCTTCTTTTTTTCCACTAGAAGTTGTTTTGTACTACTGCAACTCCACTAATTTATTTTTTGAGAGTCCATATGATGCAAGTTAACTTCCTCATTTACATGCATAAACACAAGCCTAGAAAAATTAAAGTGTCTTTCTTATGGCAGAAATGAGCTTTTTTAAACATTTCCATGCCTGATAACTTATTACATAGCAATCTTACAAGCATTACTTTCATATGACAATAGATCATGATTAGATATTTTTATAAGAAGAGCACAATTTCTTAGACCACATAAACCTTTACTTACAATGTTGTCTTCCTTGTAAATCACCGTCCCCACTCCATTATTATTGTCTGAGGATAGAGAGTCACATAATCAGCGTTATAAATTCATACAACACTATGATATTACAACAAACCTGCTGGTCAAAAGGTTATTACTTATGCCTGCTGGTCCAGAGAGATGCAGTACACACTTGTTGCAACAAAAGTGGTTCTTCCTTGCTCAACTGCCTCCAGAAAATACTGAACCAGGTAAACTGCTGACAAGAAGCCTAACCAGATGTTAGGTTAATCAATGCACCTACCTCCAGTCCTCATAGTCCTCTGTCTTCTGTAGTCCACCTCAATTGCCTTATCTAGTGCTCTTTTGTAGAAGTACCAAAATCATTGACCTTTCCCCCTGCTGAGACTAGGATGCTTTCTAGTAGTTTAAAAACTACTTTCTCTGACTGAACAGCAAGTTCTGTTATACCTCCCTCAAGGCACAGGCACATGCAATGACATCTACTGCCCAGGATCTCTCCTTCCCTCTTCCCCCAGCACCCCAAACAACAACCCAAAATTGTCTTTTGTGGGAAAGGAAAGCTAGAAATTTTCCACTTTCTGGTGACCTAGGGGAGCTGGTGTGTGTGTGATACTGACAGGAACTGCCTAAGATATGGCTGGGAGCCATAAGATGACCATGAGGCAGCAAGAAGGCCAGTGGTCTCCTGGGGTGGATTAAAAAGAGCACTGCCAGCAGGTCAAAGAATGTCATCCTCCCCCTCTACTCTGCCCTGGTGAGGCCGCATCTGGAGTACTGTGTCCAGTTCTGAGCTCCCCAGTTCAAGAAGGACAGGGAACTACTGGAGAGAGTACAGCGGAGGGCAACAAAGATGATCAAGGGAATGGCGCACTTCTCTTATGAGGAAAGGCTGAAAGACCTGGGTCTGTTTAGCCTGGAGAAGAGAAGACTGAGAGGGGATCTCATCAGTGCTTATAAATATCTAAAGAGTGGCTGTCAGGAGGATGGGGCCAGACTCTTTTCAGTGGTGCCCGGCGACAGAACAAGGGGTGACGGGCACAAGCTGGAACACAGGAAATTCCATCTAAACATGAGGAAAAACTTCCTTACTTTGAGGGTGGCAGAGCACCGGAACAGGCTGCCCAGAGAGGTCATGGAGTCTCCTTCCCTGGAGATATTCAAAACCTGCCCGGATGTGTTCCAGTCCAACCTGCTCTAGGTGAACCTGCTTTGGCAGGGGGCTCGGACTAGATCATCTCTGAGGGTCCCTTCCAACCCCTACCATTCTGTGACAAGACTCCACTTCGACACCTATGAGCAACTATTACAATGATTAAAATCAGTCAAAATCTGCAATGCTTTCTCTTCCAGAAAACAGCCAAGTGCATGTAGCTAACAGTAGGAGAAGCACTGGAAAACAGTAATAGGGTTCAGGGATAAAGTGGGAAACACCTGCCACACTGCTGAGTGAACCCTATTCTCAACCTGCACAGGTGGGACTGAACAAAAAACAGCTTAACACTTTCAGTGTAACCAAACACAACCAGCCAGACTAATGGACAACATGAGAAAGTAACAGATAATTACATCCAGTTTTATTTTCTTTTTACTTATCGCAGCAGTGCTTCTTCAGTTTTGCAAGTCTTTAATGCAAAAATAGGAAAGCTCGCCAAAAATCAACATCCAAACTGACCACCTGACGTTTGATACCACGGAGAAACTGGCCCCAACCAGACTCTCTTGCAATTAGCCTGAGGAGTCAGAAACCCTCGTCTGGTGAGGAAGACAGGAGTAGCACATTCCTCCTCTTCCTCCAGTTTGGCTAGGAAAGAAAGAGCCCAACTAAATACCTCTGAACTATGTTTCTTTGGGTCTTACTCAGCCCTGGGCATGTGCTGGAGGAACTCTTAATTGAGCAAAGAAACCTCCATTTGGTTGTAATGATACACTCTGTTTTTTCTTAGGGTGATTTTTGCCCAATTTGCACTACCAGCCTTCTTCAGATAACCTGAATATGTTTTGTAAGACAATGATGCAACATGAATTAATTTTGTAATGCAGGAAATACCACGATGATACTAAAGTTGGCTAGATATGCAGTGTTTCATGAATTACCTAACAGAATGAATGCAATGTAATTGAAGATTTTTCAGTACATCTCCAGAAATATGACTAAAAATTATGTAGGATTTTTCTACACTGTGTGAATTACTGAGCTAAATTTAGTAATATTAATTTACTTACCACTTCTGGCTGCTAATAAATCACAGAGCTGTAACGCATGGGTGTATTTAGGATTATTCTTTACAGGCGATTTCTCCTCTGAGATTATTATTTTTTCATCTTTGCAACTTGCCAGAGTTTTGAAACAAATCTTTGCTGTAGTAAGATTTTCGTTATATTTTTCCAGTTGTTCTTTTTTCAGGTGTTCCAAGTTAAAGCACTTTAAAACATTCGGATCAATTTTCCCATCAAATACAGATGCAACTGCGATCAGATCATCATCATCAGATGCTCTTTCATTTGAATTCTGTATTTGCCTCTTTCTTTGGTTGTCTATTGTTGGTACATATACCGCTGCAACAATATAGCTTTCTGTAAAGATGGTACTAGCATGTTTTACCAGAACATCCCTTTGCATGCTTTCTGCCATTTCACTTTCAAAATTTGGCCAGTAATAGACTTGTGAGACTTGTGCTGAATAAAGAAAATATATATGCAAGATTAAAATTAAGTATGAAACATACTAGTGGTCATTTTTTCCATTTATAAACATAAAGTGATACGGAATATACTTAAGCAAGCTGCAGCTTTTCCCCACGTTTGTAAAATAATATTACAATATTTTTTTATTAACACATTATCTTCATAGTCAAAAGGGAAACTTTATATACAATTCATGACTTTATTTTTTCCAGGTGATTAAACTTTTGTCTCTATTTTTATTTACCAAATGGTAAAAATTTCCAAAACAAGGAGATTGTTTTAAAAAGATACAGGAAGCCACTGAAGTTATTGCAGAGGAAAAATATGTATAGCAATTTTATCTAAATGTACCTCTAAAACAACCCAGAAAACTCAACATATAGGTAGTGTGTTATCATTTGTGAAGTACTACAGATCAACTTATCTGCAAAAAATCTACCTACTTTGTTATCTTGACTATGGATACCTGAGGTACATTTATCATCTGATAAATTACTTAAATGGCTGTTTTCTTCTCATTTATTTTATCAGGTTGATTATCTGTGTGTTATTTTTTTCAGGATTTCCACACTCCTTGGGACTACTACTTTTTTTTTTTTTTTTTTTTTCCTTCATTTAACAAGCATCTCTACAAGCTCTGGTGACTCGTTTTTCATTTAATGACTTGGACTCTTCATGATCTATGTGTTAGTAAATACCAACAATTTGTACAATGACATTATGGATCACATCTTAATATTATCTAATAATCACAGCTACCTATTGTATAAGATATTTAGCTATATCAACTTCTGACAGTGATCTGAATGATTCATACAGAACCAACTGAGGCAAAACGCAGAGAGCAGAATAGAAGAAAATAAAGAGGAAGAGAAATGACTGGCATGACTAGTTTACCAGCCTGTGAGTATGACACATGTGCAATTTTAGCCTAGGAGATATTTCAGTTCTGATGCTGACCTTGAACCAGCAATTTTGCACAATAATTGCAAGGCATCCGAGACATGTAAACTTCACAGCCTTTCAGTGCATTAGGAAACCTTAACAGCACTTTTGGCACAGCATGAAGTTCCTCCGTTGAGCAGCCCAGGGCAATAATCCTTTTTGGCTTGCTCGCTTCACAGACGACAATTCCGGTTTTGCAAGCCTGCATACATACACAAATAAATGTACACAAATACAAATGAATGTATAACCATTCAGTGAATGAGAGTCCATCCAGATTATGTAAAGTAATCCCCCAGAAAAAGAATGGCATTTGTTGCAAAAGGGTAGGGATCAAGAAGTCTAGAAACGTGCTGATTCCTGTGGATTTTCAGTCAGTTCTGGTGTGTCTGTAGCACATAACTCAATTGCCGTATTCTAGATCAAACGCAGAAATACTTCGGTTGGAGTCCTGAAAGGGGTACCTTTGGAAAGTCTGTAAGTCTGTAAAATCATGGAAAAAGTAGGGAGATTAATATCTCAATAGCTGGTCTCGCAGACTACCAAAGGAGGAGAAAGGAGTGACAAGTGTAGTTTCAAACAAATTACAACACTATTCTGAGGATATTCACCGTAGGAACCACCAGACATCTATGTAGCTTCAAAAAAGCAAACAGCTTTGATTTATTAAATTAGAGTCTAAGCATACAATAGATTGAAATCCTAGCTGCAGGACTGTGGTCCACAAGTGACCCACATTGGGGCAGGGACACTCCTGAGGGACCACAGCCAGCAGACAACTCATGCCAGGACAGGGCCAGTAGGAAGCATGGAGGAGCAGAGGAAAACTGGGAAAAAGCACAGGGGAGCTGCAGGCAAACCATCACGCACACAGCCCCAGCCTCCTGCACTGCCCGTCACCTCACTGAAGGAATTGTGACTGACTGAGAGTAACCTACAGTGAAAACAAGGGAGGCTGAGACTAGGAAGGTTGGAGGGTAGGTATTTGGCTTAAGTTGAACTGGAAAAAATAGATGGAGGATGTTTAACTCCTTATGCTCTCTTTTTTTTTTTCCTCTATATACAATGCAGCAAACAGAAGTTTGTATCTATTGGCAACAAATTGAAGTAAGTAAAAATTCCCCAAATTAATATCATTTTACCCACAATATCAATTCTGTAATTTATAAATCGAGATCCTATTGGACACTATGGCTTTTTTTAACCTTGATAACAATGAATATGCTTGAGTTGATTTAACTCACGGGCTTCTGTGATTCACTTGGGGAATTTTCCATATGTAGTGCTAAGAAGATGCACAACTCTTCTTTCTTCAGGTAAGGAATAGGAGGACCTAGAAAGAAGCAATGGAAAGAAAAGTGACTCGAAACAGTCTTGGAGAAAAAAGTAGGTAATGTCCTAAAATTAGCAAATTATTACTGGTAATGAGATAAAAAGGATAATTACCTAGCTCTCCAGTTCTAGGTGAAAAACTGGAGAAAATGGTTATAATTACTATGTATGTTGAACTGAAGAACTGTTTCTTAATAATGTAACGGAGCTTGATTGGCCAGTTTCTCTCTAAAGACCCTTATCTTTGCACTTTACCCATCAGCACATCCATTTATGCCTACCAGTCACCTGAGGCAAACAGTAATGATTGTCCCAGGAGCTTTTGCTTGACAGAGTGCAGAGGTATCCTGGGCTCTTTTTTTCTGTTTGTTTTATGCTATCTACTCTTTTCTGCTGGCATAGGGAATGATTTCTATTGACTTCAGGAGGGAAGCAATAGTATGTGAATGTCCAATATCTGGAATGGCCAACCCAACTGTCCTATGTCATACTCTTCTCCAAAATTTATATCTTTCAACTATCATAGTACAAAACCTTCTCTTTCACATTATATTTTCTGCTAAGATTTCAATAACGTTAGGTAAGACCAAAAAAAAAATTATACAATTACTTTTACTTAAAGTAAAATTAAAATGAAGACAAATATGCTGCCAGAGAGATGCGTCAGAAGTTTGTGTATCAGGTCTCTGTACTGTATAATATCCAGCTCACTGCTTTCAGGACAAGTACATTTATTGAACTCTGTTTAAGGAAATGAAATTAGGGAAAGCAAAAACCACGATGATTAGTGAAAAGTTTACTAAATTTATTTCACTTTGCCTTCATCACTTCTTCCTTCTGCTTCTCCATTGTCTTTTGAATCACTGCATGCTGGAAGAGAGAAAAGAAAAAGATCTGATTAGGAATATCACATAAGAAGAGATTACATGAAGTGTAGCCGTGTATCAGCCCTCCTCCTCTCATTATCAACACTGACAGACTATCCACTGTGAGTTGGGCATCTCAGAAGCCACGGCTGGTTTAGGACGATGTTTGACAGTCAGGACATTGAAGTCCAGGCCCTGATACCTTATTCAGAAAGAAACTATATTAAAATGAATGTGAATCGCCCAGATACAAAACAGTTAGCTGAATCTCACATAGAAATAAATATGGCTCCCCAATGGTGGTGATGGTGTCAAGGGAATTGGGTTGGTTTTTTGGTTTTGGTGTTGTTTTTTTTTAAAGTTCGAATTCCACCTTTTTAACCTACAAATCTATAATGTTTTCCTCACTTACAGAATGCCCAATACCTACAAAGTCTTCCCAAGAAGAGGGCTGCCTCTTCTTGTCTTTGATACTGAGTCTCTGCTTGTTTATTTCTGCCATCCTGTCATCCCTCTTAAATGAACTTCATCATCCTGGTTCTCACTCTTCCCATTAGTTTGATTTTATTCTACTGCAAATACATACTGTTCTCAATTTTAAAATAATTTATCCCTTACTCCTCCTCAGTTACATAGCTTTCCCCAACTTACTTGTCCATTCTATCTTCACACTCCATGAAGGTGTGGTCAACAACTTTTTTGGAGTTTCTAATTTCAGCTTTGTTCCAATTCTTGATCTGATTTCAAATCCCTATTCTCCCTCAGTAAGGTCAATGATGCTTCAGCTTATAAATCATTAAGACTTCAAAATTTTGGTTCCATTCTAAGTTTGGTTTTGCTTAAATGAAGCAAGACATATACCAGATCTTGTGTATTCTCAAAATGCTGTGCGGTGTTCTTAAAAACTTCTGTTACTTTTTACTGGTTGTCTGGACTAAATAAAATTATAAGTTATTTAAGAAAATGTCAGTATTAATGACATTATCCTGTGATAGGAGACTTGATTCCCTAATTGGCATAACTCACAACAGCATAAAGCCAGTGGCATGGGGAGAAGACTCAAGCCCAGTACTTCCAAGGATTTGGATATACGCATTTAAGGCTAGAAGAAATTAACAGATAAGGCTTGAAACAAGAAAACTCTCATGAAGGATGCTGATTAGTCACTTGGGCAAAATGAAAAATTAGTGTCAGAGAGCAGAAACCATTAACCCCAGAAACCTGCTATATCATTCCTCTGTATTTTCAACTGTAACCAGTTACGGGGTCTGGCCACTTAAAAACCTCAAAGGCAACATTTCTGTATAATTCTGTCTTCTGCATATTCAGAAGTATTATGGCAGAAGTGGAATCTACAGGGTACCGATAACGTATAGCTCCAAAGGAATGTTGGAACGAGCAGAACTAACTCAGGGCACTCAATTAAACTTATAGTAATTAGATGCAATTTATAACCAGAGTTTGTTGTATTTATTACGTGCTGCAAAAAGGGCTTTAAAGAAAAATACTTAGTAACATACTGTCTTCTAAGTTTAAACAGCAAGTAATACCAAAAGAAACCAAATAGAACAGTACCAAAGGACAAGGGAATTAATCTTAACCATACCTGCTGTAAGTTGAGTGTTGCACTGTTTCCACTGAAAAAAACCAACCAACCAATCAAAAACTCAATAAATTTATTTAAAGCATAAGTGAACATTTATTTAGCACTTTCCACAATCTATCTGTTCAAATCTGCCATTATATCTAACAGCTACTAATCAATCTACCATGAGGATTTCTTGGACCACCGAACAAACATGGGTCCTTAAAGTCATTCTTACCTATTTCAGTTCTAAAGCTCTTGTTCTATACAGAAAGATAAAAGTCAATTACACAGCCTGCACTCCTCTAAGTATTTATCCAGTTCATCAGTAGTCTCGTGTGTCCCAGTTCCCTCTTTTCCCAACTCAGACAGCTTTACCTCCATCAGATGTATCTGATGGATGTTGAAAAGTGAAGCAATGCTTTTCTACATCTTCTGCTTCCACTTCTGACATGCCTCCTACTTGCTGAATTATTTTTTTATGACATCTGGGAATGACTGGTTCCTAAAGCTACTGACGGAGTTCAAAATTATGACTGAAAAGCTCTGATGTGTATATTCAGGTGAATACATATTTACATATCATCAAATGGCTCGCTCAATGTATTTTAATGAACTTGCCATCACGAAATGATGAAAACATGCTTCTTAAAAACAACAGGAAAAAAAAACTAAATAAACAAGGCAAACCAGAAGGATGACATATATCAAAACAACGTATCTTATACTTTTATTAAATAAATGTTCAAAAAATACTTTTTAGTAATATAACCCTGACTCTAGCCTTTAATATGCAAACTTACCTCATGGTAGTCAAAGTTTTTCTTTAAATCATCTAGATTTTTCTGAAAGAAAAAAGAAGAAACTTAAAAGCAAACAAATAAACCAGGCACTCACAGAATCACTGAGGTTGGGAGCCACCTCTGGAGGTCTCCAGTCCAGACCCCCTGCTCAGGCAGGGTGAACTAAAGCAGATCTCTTGGGGCTGTTGTTGCGTGAAAGGGGCAGAGCAGATAAGAAGAGAACAGAGTGTGATCGTTTGGGGACCTTTCCGTCTCCACTCAGATTTTTAGTATCTCCAAGGATGGGCCTCCACAACTTCTCTGGGCAAGGTGTTCCAGTCTTGTCACCCTCCCAGCAAAAAGGCTTTTTGTTATGTTTTAGTGGAATTTCCTGTATTTCAAATTGTGCCCATTGCCTCTTGTCCCATCACTGGGCACCACTGAGAAGAGTCTAGTACTGTGTTCTTTACACCCTCCCATCAGGTATTCATACACATGGATAAGATCCCACCTGAGCTTTCTATTCTCCAAGCTGATCAGTCCCAGCTCTCTCAGCCTTTCCTCATACGAGAAACGCTCCCATTGCTTTATCATCTTCATGGCCTTTAGCAGGACTCGCTCTCATATGTCCATCTCTCTTTTGTACTGGTGAGGCCAGAACTGGACATAATGTTCCAACCATGACCTCACCAGTGCTGAGCAGGATCACCTCTCTCAAGCTGCTGGCAATGCCCTGCCTAACACAGCCCAGGAAACAGTTGGCCTTTGCCCCAGGGGCACATTGCTGCATCCTAGTAAACTTACCTACCAGAGCCTCCAGGTCCTTTTCTGCAAAGCTGCTTTCCAGTTGGTCAGCCCCAGCTGGTACTCGGGCATGGGGTTATTCCTGCCCAGGTGCATAGGCTTTACACTTCCCTTTGTTGAACTTCATTAAATTCCTGTTTTGCTATTTCTCCAACCCGTCAAGGTCCCTCTGAATAAACCACCTGGTGAACCAACCACTCCTCTCCGTTTTGGATCATCTACATACTTTCTGAGCGGGCACTTTGACTCAATATCCAGGACATTAATGACAACATTAAACAGTTTTGGTCCCACTATCCACCTCAGGGGTATACCACTAGGGACTGTCCTCCTGCTGAACTTCGTGCTGCTGATCACAACTCTATGAGTTTGGCAGTTCCAGTAGTTGTCAATCCACCTCACCATCCACTTATCTAGTCCACACTTCATTAGTTTGTCTATGAGGATGCTGTAGGAGATAGTGTTGCAAGTCTTGTTAAACTCAAGATGAAAAACATCCACTGCTCTCTACTCATCCAACAAGCTGGTCATCTCATCATAAAAGGATGTCAAGTTAGTCAGGCATGTTTTCCCCTTCATAAATCCATGCTAATTGCTCCTAGTCACCTTCCTGACAGGTCCCATGGTCTTGTGTATATCCAACCTCTTTAAATATTCCATAACCAGATTCTACTCTACTGAGGGTAAGTTTTCATTGCTCCACATCTTCCCACTGGTCTCAGGGACATGGGATTCCTGAGGGAAAATCTTGGCAGTAAAAACCAAGGCAAAGACAACTTTGAATACCTTGGCCATGCTTGTCTTTATAGGGATAGAATTTAATCTAGAACATGGACATTAATTGGATACTTGGGCCTGAACCAAGACTGAGACCTTTTCCTTCGGAAAGATTTTTTCAAAGCCATACACAAATAATTTGATTTAAATTACACCCAAGTAAATCCCGTTAAGTAATTAAGGGACTTCCCTGAAAGGAATAATACTCCTTTGCAAACTTAGAAAACCCCCGTTCTTTCCACTAAACGGAGGGCTACATCTTGTGATGGAGCCAAAAATACCTTGTTTGACACAGACCTGTAAACAGTGAAGCCAAACTCATCAGACACTTCAAATATGAGACTGTGAGACTTAGAAAGAAGACTGTTGCATTTACCCTGATGGATTAAAAGTAAAGTGTGTGCAATGCAGGACAGAGATACTCCCTCATATTGGAGGTCGTAATGAAGCATGCCACAGCTCCCCTCAGTGTCTATGCCCAGGTTTCCTCCATATATGAATCAAGACACATATGCAGGTCTCACCATCATAAAAGTTCAGGCACAGTCAAAATAAGCATTCAGATTCGAAATCAGGGAGCACTACAGAGCTCTGCCATATAGATATAGCTAAATAGGGGGCTGGACTTTCCCAGTGCCAGATTCTAAAATATGTAACTTGCTCCTTTCCTGATGGTAGAAGTATCTGAATGTAAAGATTTCCAAGGCACAAAGCAAGCCACAAAATTCTAGTTGTATACAAGTAGAAAGAATGGAGCATCTCATAGGTGATTATTTGCTACAGTTCCTCTCCTACATAGAAGGGTAAGAATGGATGTGTTTGTCTGTAAGGTAACTATAAACAAACTGAACTCCCTGACCCCAAACACATAATTACATTATGACAATAAATAAATAATACTACATAAGCATACTTCTTCGCTTTGCTTGGACGATTCTTTTACACAATGAATTGTCTTGATTTTCACATCCTTCAAAAGGTTCTGACAGTCGTGACAGGGAGGTTTAGTGCAGTAAAGAACATCACTCTCTTCTATTTTTGACTTTGATCTGAAAAACATATGTATTTGCACAATTAATTCATTTTCTGCAAAGCTAAAACTAAACATAATGTTTCCATTTCTTTCAAACAAATTTAGTATTTTCATTGAAGACTACTGTTTCTAATTAGATTACGCTCTATCTCCTCCTCCAGGTTTCCTATTTGATGTTGATTTTCCCTTCAAATACCTGATCATTTTGCTTCCTTTACTTCTCTGTATACAAAAGTGCTACTTTTATGGGCCATATGGTTTTACAGACTAACAATTCTCCAACTATTCACAGATAGAGTCTTAAGGGATCTGGCTGACTTGACACTACTCTTGCTAGCCTAAGGACCACCAAAAAAGACTGCCAGGCAGAATGGTGCAGACTGTGTCTTTCAAAAACTGTTTAGAGCTTTGTCACAAGATTGGGTGATTATTTTGGCAGAGTAGGAATACAAGGTGGTACCACACCTTTCTGGGGGTGAAGGAGAGGAAACGCACACATTAACATATTGATTGTAAGCTCAGAGTCATAAAACGTTAAGTCTTTGAAAGTGGATTAACAGGTGAAGAACAGATGGAAAGGTCAAAGAGAAAATCCATGGTTAGTCACTGACTTATTCACAGTACACACTATTCACATCTATTGTCATAAAGAATGTCTGAGAAGTCACTCCATTACTAGATTTGTAACAATAACCTGTATAGGAGAACATTTGCTTCAGCATGGAGAACAACTTCCCGTTTTGCAAGTCCATTCCTTCGTTTTTTTCTCCCGATAGTGGGCAAGTTTGCATATAATATGCCAATAGGGTACCCATTATAACCTGCCCCAAACTGCCAAAAAACCAAATGAAATAAAATAATCAAAATCTAACAGACTCTTCCAAATATCAGCGACATTTTAACCATATACTAATACAGCTTCAAAATCTAAATATACGCTGTTTACCTATTTCTAGATACATACAACTTCTAAGTTTTTATAGCTATTCATATCAGATTTTTAATCAGCTTTAACAGTTTGCTATGACTATCTTACCATCCCATCACGTTATCGCTTTTAATACAGTCAAGAGCCACTTTTGCTTTTGTATCCAGTGAGGTCATTGTTCTCCATCAATTTTATCACCATCATCTTGTCTCTCTACTTTTGCAAGAAACTTAGGATCTTCCTTTGTAGTGGGCCTCAGGGATATTTTTTTAAAGTTAAATGATAAAATATTACCACTAGCATATTTATTATGAGAGTATGTGTTCATGAGGGAAATTCATTTCCCTTAACTTGTTCACACGTCTATACCTGGTCACCCTAGACTCCCTTGACACTCAAGGGAGAAAACCAGGTCTACCTGGCCTATTCCAGATTCTGGACTGGGATGAATGACACTCTAGATTTCCCCTGACTATAAAAGGGAGCCAGGGCCAATAGCTCAGATGTATTCATCTATACTGCAAATGTCTACATTAGGTCAAATAAACCCTTTGGAGCACTGAATAGAAATTTTACAAGTGTTGGATAATTCAATCTACTTACAAAATATCCATCCTGACTGTAGAGTGTACACCCCACACCTCGATCTGGATCATCTTTTAGAAGAGAAAAAGATTTTCATGTCACTTAAACCCATACTTTTTTATACTTAAAAACATATTTTACAGATTAACATGTAGTGCTTTAATGATATAGAAATGGGAGGCATAAGTGACTGTATGTTCAAAGAATCCCCCCCATGCATATACATTATCCAATTCTAGACAGATACCCATACACAGTAACAAAATGAGGGCATAACTACTACCAAGTACAACAAATGTCGGATTTCAGAAGAACATAACTTAAAATCTGATCCAAGGCACACTTAGTACCTTTGATTAGTAATTGCAGAGTATTAACTTCATACAAAATACCGGTAACAGTCTACTTAGACTTTAGTAAAGCCTCTGACACCATTTCCCGCAGCATTCTCCTGGAAAAACTGGCTGCTCATGGCTTGGATGGGCGCACTCTTTGCTGGGTGAAAAACTGTCTGGATGGCCGGGCCCCAAGAGTGGTGGTGAATGGAGTTAAATCCAGTTGGTGGCCAGTCACAAGTGGTGTTCCCCAGGGTTCTGTACTGGGGACGGTTCTCTTTAATGTCTTTATCAACAATCTGGACAAGGGGATTGAGTGCACCCTCAGTAAGTTTGCAGACGACACCAAGTTGGGCAGGAGTGTTGATCTGCTTGAGGGTAGGATGGCTCTACAGAGGGATCTGGACAGGCTGGATCAATGGGCCAAGGCCAATTGTATGAGGCTGAACGAGGCCAAGTGCCATTTCCTGCACTTGGGTCAGGACAACCCCATGCAGGGCTACAGGCTTGGGGAAGAGTGGCTGGAAACCTGCCTGGTGGGGCTGTTGGTCGACAGACGTCTGAATATGAGCCAGCAGCATGCCCAGGTGCCCAAGAAGGCCAATAGCATCCTGGTTTGTAGTGGCCAGCAGGACTACGGAAGTGACCATCCCCCTGTACTCGGCACTGGTGAGGCCACACCTCAAACACTGTGTTCAGTTTTGGGCCTCTCACTACAAGAAAGACATTGAGGTGCTGGAGTGCGTCCAGAGAAGGGCAACAAAGCTGGTGAAGGGTCAAGAGCACAAGTCTTATGAGGAGCAGCTGCGGGAACTGGGGTTGTTCAGCCTGGAGAAAAGGAGGCTGAGGGGAGACCTTATCGCTCTCTACAACTACCTGAAAGGAGGTTGTAGCGAGGTGGGGGTCATTCTCTTCTCCCAAGTAGGAAGTAAGAGGACAAGAGGAAATGGCCTCAAGTTACGCCAGGGGAGGTTTAGTTTGGATATTGGGAAAAATTTCTTCACCAAAAGGGTTGTCAAGCATTGGAACAGGTTGTCCAGGGAAGTGGTTGAGTCACCATCTCTGGAGGTATTTAAAAGACAGGTAGATGTAGTGCTGAGGGACATGGTTTAGAGGTGGACTTGGCAGTGTTAGGTTAACGGTTGGACTCAATGATCTTAAAGGTCTTTTCCAACCTAAATGATTCTATGATTCTGACATTTCTACCATTGATGGAATTTGCTACAAGTTCAACTAGGTACGTTAACATCATACTAAGAATGTTTAAATGTATATATATATTTATAATATTGTTTTCCCCCTCCAAAATTGATTAAGTGATAAAATATTATTTTCTATGTTTCTG
The DNA here is from genome assembly GCA_013398915.1 of Dromas ardeola. NCBI lineage: Eukaryota > Metazoa > Chordata > Aves > Charadriiformes > Dromadidae > Dromas > Dromas ardeola. The sequence continues at coordinate 36,284 of VYZM01011962.1, read as the reverse complement.
TAATATGTGTTTCCATCTTCTGCTTCAGGTTTAAGCTCAGTATTGCAACATTATAAAAAATAACATTAAACATTAGTGTAACAAATACATTAATGAAAAATATTTTAGCAGTTATGTTAGGAAAGTGTGCCAATTTCTCTGATACCCATATACGTTGTGAAATATTTACTTTTTGCACTAGCTCAATGAATCAACTGCAATTATAAAAAATAAATATACAGTAATCCACTCTTTATATTTAGCTACTATAATTTATATACTCTCATCATAACTTACCAGATCTTGCTGCTAAAAAATAACAAAGCTGCAATGCATGTCGATGAACAGTTTCCTCCAGTTCTTTTTTCTCAAGTTGGGAACATTCCAGTAAAAACTTATAGCAATGAAAAGCATTTTCCATCCGTTTGACACACAGATCTTTGCAGCTATCTATGTTAAACAGCGAACAATATTTTTTAAAGTCTTTAGTTTGATCATCGAGCAACTTCAAATTGCTGTTCAGCTGTCCTTGGCATCGTATTTTTTTTGCAATCTTTTCCACAGTTTCAAAGCTTGTCATGGGTAAGAGCACACTGCTACTTATATGACTTCTAAGAAACATACGGTCAGCTTGTTCAATATCTTCCTTAATCACCGAATCATCCCCCGTTTTTTCAGGAGCCGTTGGCCAGTAATAGACTGAAGAAACTGAACCTAGAGACAAACACTGAAAGTCACTTAAAGTGTCATGCAGTTGGGTGGGACATTCAATTCACCTGTTTTTTGTTTAAAACAGTGGGCCAATTTTCTATCGCATTGCAATTCTGTGTACACACTAGAGTCCAAAGCCTATATAGTTACCCACAGGCTTAAACCACTCCCATTGCAATGGGGTCTGAATTGAATATAGAACTACAGCAACAACTGGTACTTCACTTTCATAAATGACCTTCCACAGTTTGCCAATCCTTTCCTAAGCAAGCAGTCACACTTATTTCTAAGAGACTACCTGCACAAAAAAGATTACTTGACTAAGGAGGGATTTATTGGACTGAGCCACGTAAAACATTTTTCTAGACATGGGGTAATTTATGCAGTTATTCAGGTAGAACTGCATTTAACACAGATTGATTAAAAACGTGTTATATATCTTGAATGAGTTGATTAAAAATGTATTATATACCTTGAATGAGGAATGTGGTACAAGTTGTGCATGGTTTCCTGGACAAATACACAGTGCAGTCACGCAAAGAAGAGGGAAGACACCGAATGATTTGTTGTACAGCATGCAACCCAGGTTTGGAGAAACTCATAGCTACTATTTTGTGTACTTTGTCTGATTCACATATTACAATCCCAGTCTTATTGAACTGAAGAGGGAAAAAAAGCAAGCTTATTTTTCACAGCAGATTTGACTTTACAAGCATGCACACTTGATACAAATTAAAAATACACTATAGGTTTTGCCACACTGCATTAAATATAACTACTTTTTAGTCCTACACTCTTTAGATCACAAATTCTCTTTATGAAAAGTTAATGTAAATTTAGTATTAATTCATTTTTGTTCTGTGCATTAGTTCTCAACAAATCCAGTTTTGCGCCAATTAAGAGACACATGAAACCAAAATTGGAATCAATCGGAAAGATCAAATTATAGATTTCTAAAACACTCTCAGAAATATTTGTTTCTTTTAGCCAAATTTTTCCAAGAATATATAAATACACACACATGCATATGTATATACAGCTGAGTTCTTTATAAATACTGTACTAGCTGCGTTAGGGGAAAAAAAAGAAAAAAGACAATGGTATTAAAGTTAATAATGAGTGTCCAGGTTCTTTAAATCATCTGTACACTCACACAATGCCAGGTATTCTAATGCCCACTGTTGCTACCACAGCGCAAAAAGTAAAGTGTACTGTCGCTGGATACAGCTCCCCTACGGGCCGGTAGATGCGCTACACGGTAACAAATTAGAATCACAGAGTAACTAGATTTGAAATGGAAATCTGGAGGTCACCTAATGCACTTCCCTGTTCAAAGCAGGGCCAACTTCAAAATTAGATCAGGTAATTCAGTTCTTACTTAGGTTTTGTCTTCTCTGTCACAGAAGCTGTTGGAATAATCTGTTCTAGGTGATCATCTACTGATTCAATTGTTCTGAAGTTTAGTACTTCCTACAGGGAATGTCTCACTGAACGCAAGTCCACTCCGCCTGCCACTCCTTTGAACAACAATCATCTGATGCTTTTGATAACGGTAGATGAACTATTGGAAATAGCAGCTAGAAAAGTAATACGTTCAGGATAAATCTGGAAACATGCTGTAGACAATTTTCATTACAGCAACGAATGAGAAAACAGATATTTTACATTTGACCCTAGCACAGAAGAAATGGCCATAAGTTTGAAAATGGAAACTAATTCTAATAAAAATTGTGACGATGTGATACATAGGAAAGGATGTTGTAAGAATAGAATGATTATAATGATTTCAGAAAGACATAGATCAGCAAATTTAAGGAACTGTTAGGAAGCATCCTGGAAAAACAATCCAAGGACCGTAAGAGTCTGACTTAGTAAAAGAGAAACAGGAGTGAAATATCCTGATGTTAAGGAAAAGTCAGTAACACTTTGGTAGTACCAACAGAACTTTATTAGTCTGAAAATCAAAACCAGAATCAGAAAAAAAGAAAGGAAGTAAAAGAAATATGAAGAATGAGCATAAAGGAATAGTATAGAATGTACAGATACAATTAGAAAGACTAAATTACTGGAAAAATACAGACGCTTCCCACTAGCAAGGGATATAAAAGGCAAAAATAAAAGGGTATATATAAAATCATAGGAAGAAAATTGAAGGAAGCATGGTTACATCACACAACAGGAAAGAAGAGCAAACAAGAATACAGAAAAGGCTGCACAGAACAAGATGAAACCAAACCAAAGCAAAGCAAGATCCTGCTTTAGAAACAGACACTGAACGAGCAAATACAATATAGAAACATCTGCAAGCCACAAGAGTCAGGAGATTATTGCAAACTACAATTCAACAGATCAACAACACAACATTACTATCAACCTCCACATATAACAGATGTTTACAGGAATTGCACAGCTGTAGTTACTCGATCTGAAAGACTGTCACATCAGGTTTTCATCCTACTCTAAGAAAAATGCAAGCACACTGGAGAATCTAGGGAAGGAACTTTAGATGTTTAAAAAAAAACCAACAAAAACCTAGAAGAAAGACTGAAGCTTGGCTTCTGTAGGAAGCTGTGCAGTCCCAGCAGTGGACAGCAAATGTTGGACACTGCGAGCACTATGACCTCGGGAAGAAAGGAAGGGCTCAGGGGTCTGGCATCAGGGCAAGAAGTTCACAGCCATCATAAGAGAGGAAAACTCCTCAGCAAAATTTCTAATTTATATTGAACGTGACATTCATGGTATGAAATAATCCTGTTGGCCAGCTTGGGTCAAATGCCCAGGGTTCGCTCCTCCTTGTCCCCACACCTGGTGAGCTCGAAAACACTGAGACCTTGAAACCCGCACACCATAGCTGGCTATAAAGGAAATATTTTCACAAATTCAGATGCTAGAGTCTTCCAAAAAAAAGGCAGTTTTCCCAAGCATTAGAAGAGACCTTACCCAAAAGTAAAATTACTGAAAGAGAAATTAAGCCTGTGTTGCTCAAACCAGGACAGAGGCCACAACTGTCTTACAAAATGATCTACTATTTTAAATCACAGGTGAAAACAAAATAACCTTCACAATATCCCTACACGTAAACAACTGAACATCATTTTATCTCCAACTTTCCAGTAGGGAAAGCAAACACAAAACAGCGCCCCTTTTCCAGGGCAATCTCCTCCCCTTCCATTATGGGGTTCATTAACAATTAGGGCATGTTGGTATGCCTCAGCAATATGACATAGTGATGGGAAATTAAAAATTTGGCATTAAACCGTACTTAGAAATCCAGTATCTTTATGTGACTTTATCAGATGACAGTGAAAAATTTAACAGCATCAGTTATTACCAGTAACTTTTAAAACACAAGACTAGAATGGACTCAGCATGACTAACTCACCAGATTCACTACTCCACAAAAGCGCGCAATCGTACCATAGAGGTTTATAAATGTTTTGTTTGATGGATGTGATTAGATATTTTAAAGGATAATTCTCAGTAAAATAAGCCGCAAAAACATTTCCTAGCAAAGATAACTTGTTGTATACCTGGTCAGATGGGGCATGACACTCTGGAGACTCCTCCATATGACGAGCTAGAAACATACACAAATCTTTCTTCTCTAAGCGTATGCATGGATGACTTTCTGAACAGGTCCAAATAAAGAGGTCATAATTAGCAGACAAATTCAAATAGGTTCATGCTACAGAAAAGACACTGTTGATTGCTGTACTTTTGGTCATATGGGTAATGAAGGCAGAGTATTTGGGTAAATATAGATTTTTATATTTTTTTTTTTTAAATATACTGCACATACAGATTAACTGTCAGAAAACCCAAGTGAGACAGAGAGAAGTTTGGGCTAGTGTTGCCTAAGGAGCACACCATTTATTACTAAGCAACACTGAGCTCGTTAACAGCCATAAAGCAATACCATCATGCAAATAACAAATCAAATAAACCCCACAGAAACTAATACTCAAAGAAAAGCTCTGGGCTGTGATTAAACTCCTGCTGCTCATTCTATCTACAAAGAAGTAGACAAATTTCAGTTGTAATGTCTTGGTTTTGTATTATTTCCTGAAGCTGAAGAGGTGTGCCTGTTTCAGTTGACTATATTGAGATAATTAACCAGAGCAGAGAGATACAAACCATCCTCCATGTCCTCAGCTCCAGAAGGTCTCCTCTTCCAATGAAAAGCCTTCTTTTAACGTACTTTTGAAGAAAAGCTCTGCAGTAAAGACAATATACATGTACGTGTGTATATATATGCATATGAACATGTAACTTGCTGATGTTTATTCATGTTTTATAAATAATAAACACCCCTCATCCCACATAAATGCAAACAAAATGTAAAGGAAAATCTGGCATCTTGTATTGCCGATCTCCTTTCTTTTTGCCAGCACAATAAATCTTCAGAAAAACGAAAACAATTTGTACCATCCCCGTTAAGTATGCAACTACCAGTCCAATGACAAAGTACTTCACGATACCTTTTCTTTTAAAACACCATTAGGACAAGCATTAATTATTTCCCATTGACAGATACCTCATCATTTTAGGATTAGCCCACTGATGCTTAATGGACTCTTTTTTTTCTTATTTCATTATTTTCCACCAAAACCCTATTTTCTTCCATCATGCTTATCCCCAATGTGATAGAAAGATTCTGTACTTCACTTACCCACAGGTCTATTCTCAAGAAGCCTTCAATGATAATAGCTTTCAAGTGGCGAAACTAATGCTTTTATATCTTCCTTCTCTCCTGTGAGTCACAGTCATGTACACGCTCTTTCACCTTTGACACTACCTTGGATCCACCCTGTCAATATTTGTATGCCATGAGGAGATCAGTTTGATGAATTAGAGAAGTTGATCAGGACAACTACACATTGACCTATGACCGCTACAGACATGTAAAAAATGCCCTCCACCCAACTTAAAGTGATTAATTAAAAGATAGATTTGTACTGGTATCATTATTTAGCAATGCCCAAATCTTTAATAAAATATCTTCTCCGGGCTGGGTGAACTCGTTGAGAAATAGGACAATCTAAATACCTCCGATTTTATGATGTATGTTCCCCTCTGGAATACAGTCTGTCCATAGTTACTTATGTAATCAGTATACAAAGCAGGACTGCCCAAGATTGGAAGGGCTTGTTACAAAACTGATGTCATTTCTCTTAGTATTATTTTCTATACTCAGTGTTTTCAGGTGTCTTTTACTTGCCTATGAACTTCCTCGTTCCTCTCAGCTGTATTGTTAGTTGAAGTAAGTCACTTCTGCTGTCATGGCAGCATGGAGAGAAAGGCCTGCACCAGTCACCTGATGCTTCAAGGAATTGGCAGGCCAAGAAAAACAACGTTCGTGGTGCGGTTTTTCTAGCATTTTCCAGAACTTTTCACTCTTTTTGACTGACTTCCTCCTTTGGTTTAACAAAACAAGAAGTCTACCGCAATTTAGTAAGAAGAACCGGTAGGAGAAGATCAGATTTGGGACCATCTGAGGAACCTGAAGATGCACAAGTCCATGGGAACAGATGAAATCCATCCATGGGTCCTGAGGGAGCTGGCAGATGAAGTGGCCAAGCCGCTTTCCACTCTATTTGAAAAGTTGTGGCAGTCTGGTGAAGTTCCCGCTGACTGGAAAAGGGGAAACGTAACCTCCATTTTCAAAAAGGGAAAAAAGGATGACCCAGGGAACTACAGACCGGTCAGTCTCTCACCTCTGTGCCTGGCAAGATCATGGAACAGATCCTCCTGGAAACTCTGCTAAGGCACCTGGAAAATAAGGAGGTGATTGGTGATAGCCAACATGGCTTCACCAAAGGCAAATCATGCCTGACAAATGTGGTGGCCTTCCATGATGTTGCCATAGCATTGGTAGATAAGGGGAGAACAACTGACGTCATCTACCTGGACTTATGCAAAGCGTTCGACACTGTCCCGCAT
>VYZM01011961.1:86957-110859 GCA_013398915.1 Dromas ardeola | reverse complement strand
TATGATTGTAATTCACCACAATTTTAGTAGACAACAGGCAACTTCATAAAATCTTATTTCTATAAATTACTGTATAAATTACACTTACAGATGCTACATTGGTGGATAGCTACTATTTGAATCTCTATCCTCAGTGATTACTTTGAAAAATTCATCAAAAAACATTTATTGCACTTTAACTAAAAGAAACAACACTATATGGTGAATGTGGCCATTCTGCAAATAAAGTGCACAGGAAGAGAAATCTAACTAATAAAATTTGTGATTGACGTTATTCTTCTTTTGTGGTTGACAGGAAAAAGGTGCTTTGGTGGTCCAGAGATAATAGCATTTTAATTAAGAATTTGCAAACCTTTGTGAAAAAAAGGGAGATTGTAAGCATGAGCTGCTCTCTATAGTATATTTTAGAGCAATTCCTCCCCACACAAAAAGAACAACTCCTTTTAAGGAAAGAGGATAATTTATCTAATTTTTTCAGGTGTGGGCAAGTTCAAAAGAAAACAGAGAAAAGTTTTGTTTTCTTTTATATTTCAAAAAACCTCTAGAGACCAAAATATACAAACTGAAACATATCTAGCCCAGACAGTGAAAGCCTGAGGTCTGATTACAGTGTATTACCCTCACACAGGTTTAAGTTAACTGAAGAAGACAAACAAGGAAGAAGAGTTCTTACCACTGATGTGTAGCCTTTTGGAATGAAGGGACTTTTCTTTAACAAAGTAACAGGAGATATCATCTTTCCCTGAGAAGGAATCATTCACTATAAGCACAATGTGTTATTATTGTGATTTTTAATTGAAATGTAAATTCTGGGAACACTCTGACCTAATTTACTCCCAGAAAAAGAGGGCAAAATTCTCATTTTCAAAGCACTATATAGACCACTATTATTAATGGGTCTTGCTCAATGGTGTGGGCCTCTGCCCACTGCTGCAAAGCTGACTATTTTACAACATTCAACTACGGCACTGTTGATTGTTACATCAAGTAGCTTCCTCTGATTTGTTTCTTTGACAATATATTTTTAAGAAGTAATTTTAAAATAGTTCTAAAATGACAAGCCTCTGTAGACAGGATGCTGAATGCACTGACAGCAGCAGAAAACTGCAGTGAAGCCTACCTGACGGGGAGTAGGATTGCACCTGGGAACCTCCACACTCTTAAGAGCTTAAATCAAATCAGAGCTGGTAGATTGTTTCGGTTTTTCCTTGTTAAACAAGTCAATTGTAGGCTTGAGACATTAAAGTCTAAATAAAAATAAAAACAAAAAAGGAACCAAAATATTTCCATGACATGCCCACAGTTGAAAGAGAAGTTTGATTAATAATGTTCCAGATTATCCTTATTTAAAATTTATTCTGAAGAGAGCCTTCTTTTTAAGTATTTTCGTGGGCCAGAGTCCTAACACAAGATCCGTATGCATTATTTGCTTTTAGATGATATGTAGCCAAAACGAAAGTCTTTTTTCCAGTAAAGCTGGCATTCCTATAGATTTCTTCCAGAAAGAATGATCAAGTGTTCACAACAAGAATGAACATGACAGAAACAGAGAAAATAATGGCAATGCAGAAGGCATAAAGCTTTAAAAATAACAAATATCTATGTAAACTTGATCCTGTCAGAGATGCGAACATCAATTATATTTTTTACAAACTACGATGTGATTGAATTAAAGTATGTCTAGTTCTTTAAACATGCAACACTGAAAAACCTTACTTGCTTTATGTTTCCCATCTAACCTTTTCTTAGGAGTAACTTAGAGTAAAATTCCCCTTTCTTTCCTTGGGTTTACCTATACAACACTCTGGGCATGAGAGTTTCAACCAAGTATTCTGAAAATAATTTTGACCCTCTATTTTAAATTTTCAAGGTTCAAATGTGTGCATCTTGGAACTAAAGTTCTTTATAATACTTCTGTGGTTTTATAACAGGCTTTATAATACAAAACTGCTTTTTGCAGAGTATTTCACCTTGAAACACAGTTATTCACTGTCATGGTCAATTTTAATTATCTTTAAAGTCAAACTGTACTTAAATTACGAAAAACTTATAATAAATTTATTTTCCCCTATATCTGATAAAAGGAAACACAATTCCCTATGTAATAAAAGAAGTTATATGAGTAAAATTAAATGAAATTAAACAAGCAAAACATAGCTCTTCTTTGAGCAAGAAGAAACAAATGACACTTGTAGGGACTAAAAGCATTCCATCTGAAGCCACTGCAGTAGCACATCATGGCAAACTCAATCTCAGGCTCCAGTAAAACAAATAAGCACCTGCTAAATTTTTAGCATGTGAATACTCTCTTGAATTCTAGATTACTATGCATTCACTTAAATTAAGTAATTTTATGAACCTGGGGCAAAGCATTCAGCATTTTACAAGATCAGTCCTTAACCATATTTACTAAGGTGATCAGCATGGAATAAATATGCACTCAAAATAAGTAAATAAAGCTTACTATGGTCTTTTTACTGACTTAATTGGTCATTGAATCAGACTACTATGGTAGCAACCTGGATTGCTGAGAAATTAAAACACAAGCCTAAAACAGTCAATAAGCACCACATGAAAGACAGACACTTTGACAGAGTCATTGTCTTGTTCTCAACATCCATATGTATTACATGATATCCAACTTTCTACCTGATATAAACTGTAGAGAAAAAGCCTGAAATATCTTAACTACTCACCCTTCTCTGTGTATTGTCACATGTACAGTAAAGATCATAACGTTAACTTTGAACAACAGTCACATAACTGTGTATTCTAATATTCTGTCATGGATAGTTATTAAAGTAAAACTACAGAGAAGTCCAGCACTTTCGGCAGAAAGCTGAGATCAAAATGCAATTTGACAAAACGGAATAAAATAATTCTGGCAGCAGAAAGATCAGTTAGAAGAGTAATAATAACAACAACTGGAGACGAGAAAGGATCACTGATCTTGGAAATCCATCGGGCAGGAATTAAACACTATAATCAAATTGTTTGTGCAGCCATTTAGCATCTCATTTTCTTGCTGTGCAAGCTGAAGAACCACTTGAGACAGGTCATCTTGGAGAGTAACAAAGTACACCAATAACTAACATGGGATTAAAAGAGTATTGATAGCCTGTGACAAGCAGCTTCCTGAGAAATGTTTCTTAGTCAAATAGCAGCAATCATTAAATATATGAGGGTCAGTCAATTTAATCTGCTCTTTTTATATGGATTAGTTTAGCAAAGTAACAGAAGAGCCAATTAATGCCTCCGTAGCTTTTCATGCCATGACACTAGCCCATCATTTTTAAAACAAATACTTGAAAGATTATTTTCTACACTACTGCATATGGCCATACTCATTTTAGCAACTACTAACAGCACTGATAAGGACTTACTTTATCATGATGCACAATTACACATTCCAGAAAATCATTACAGTAAAAGAATATACTATCTTTTGAACAGACATATCCCTAAATATTTTACATAAAGATTTAATCTCCTATACGTTCCAAACTGAAATCGTAATCCTGGAGAGCCTCTACTCAGTTTACCATATAATCAGACTTATGTCTAGGGACATGACACTGCCATCAATAAAACACATGCAATATTGAATGAAATGTGGTTACTGTTCAAGAGTAGAGAAAAGTCACATAAAAATTTAGGGCAGGAGGCAAAGAAAAAGACTTATCACAATCTATAGTAAATTCCCGTAGCCTGAAAAAAATAAGCGTGACTTGCTTTGAAAAAACAGTATCTTCTTATATGCCATAGTAAAGAACTACACACAACTAAAGGAATACCAGTTTAAAGCTCCTATTTAGAAAGTCAGAGCACTGGTCTACATAGAGTAATTAAATGAAACCCTAGAAACATTTCTAATAGATAACCTATAACTAGAATTTGACCAAAATGACGGGGTAACACTCCAGCTCCTGATGGGAAGTGTTATGAGCCATTTTAAGGCCATCCATAAAGCTCTTGCAAGCGGTAGCCAACTGTCCAAGGCCACCAGAGACCATCCAGCAGCCAGAGAAACTGATCCAAGATTGCATTTCCAACCTGCACAGATACAGAAAGTTTTGACAATGTTACCGGATTTTCCAGGATCTCCTCAAGTTGCTGTTCATACAGGATGCAGCACTTACACACACAGCCTTTCAGCACTATGCTTTTCTCAGGTGTTTCCCTCTTGGCCCTTTCTGACAGTTGTTTGACAGACGATACAAATTGTCTGACACAGATTTTAAAGTCTGATATTTAAGAAAACGAATTACAGCTGACATCTTTGCTGTAATCCTTTGTGACACAGATAGTTAGGAAAAGTGACACAGTTGGAAAATAATGTAAGCTGAAGGCGTTTGGAACAGCTCAGGATCCAAGGTGACTTTGTGCTGTAATTCACTACTTTACAATTGTTTTGTGATACACTTTTTGTGCGAGATACAAAACCCAGGAGAGTCAACAGGTCTGTTTCCATTGACTTCTCTGTCCTTTTTATCAAGTCCTGGTGAGACAGCAATTCCGAGTCAAAGCATACTCAGCAAAGCTTGTACAGAATTAAATCTCACAACTAGTCTTTCAAACTTCACTCCTTTAGCGTTGGTTGCTGAGCGTAAATCTCCACTTTTTTTGTCTTTAAAGAGGAAAGAACTTTTCTTTGAGCTAGAGAGGAAGAGACACCACAAACATTTCTGCTTCATCAGGTACTCCCATAAAGAATTCTTAGCATGCTGAGCCAAATATAATTCCTGATCTTTTTTCCCTGGTTTGTTCAACAGTGAAGTAGGACAAGGGAGGAAAACAAGCGCGTGCCCTTGATGTTATTCAGGTTGGCAGCAACTGACCTGATACTATTATTCTGGAACCTTTCTTTTGATAGCTGTACATTGCCCCAAGATATCGGTCAACTAAACAGCAGAGCTAAAAGCACGGTCCTCTAACCTCAGTTTTGTCGGTAAAACAAAACCAAACAAACAAAACACCCCAACAAAAATACCTAACACACACACCCCAAACAATGCCCAAAACCCAAATCAACCTGAAGAATGGGTGGATACAAGATAAGTTGCAGATATAAACTTATTATCACTGCAAATTCTCAACATTATTTGAGACTGTGAGTCTTTTCATTAATGTAGTGCCTCTCAGAAAATAAAACATTTAAAATAATTATAATACAAAGGCAAATGAGGGCAAAAGAGCATTCAAGGAACACTTGGTGGTACTAAAGACCTGTTCCTTTTTTTTTTTTTTTTTGACAGGCAGACTAAAATTATCATTCAAATTTTTCAACTAGCCGTTAGAAGAGAGACATAGAACATTAGTATCGGACTTGTTCTACAATCCTTTCACAACACATTGATGCTCAGACACTGCTGAGACCCAGGGCATATCTTTTACTCACTTAAAATTAATTGCAAAAGATGGCTTATGAATCTTCCACGATTACACAACTCACTCCTATAAAAACACAGTGGACAAGGTTCCAACAGCTCATTTAGAAAAATGACACATTGTGTCTCTTTCATGTAGAGAGGGAACTGGGGTACAAAATATGGATCCTGGCGTGCATCTGAATGTTCTTAAATTCAGAATAAGTATTTGAACTTACTATTCCAGTTCTGGAATGTCGTTAACTTAAAATAAGCATATAACGCTATCATACACAGGAAATGTATGATAGAGTAGCAAAATCTGGCCCTGTGTTGCTGTGCAACAACTCAGTAAATCTGGCCCTACTTAAGTTTCAGTGGCCACCAACAGTGCGAAGTATTGCTCAGTAGGAGAAAATAAGGCAAATCCAGTCCAGAATAACCCACCCATTTTAATTAAAAAACAAGAATGGAATTAAAGATTGCTTCAGGCTATAATGGTAAAGTTGAAATAACATTGATACGGGAAACCTTTCATTTATCATCCTGGAATGATCACATTTTAACATGTTTATTGCATTTATTATTTCTAAACATTTCTAAATTCTGACAGTCTATAATAAACACAAAGAACAGTAAGTTTCATCTTGGATCACTAAAATGGCCTTGGGATTCTTGTGTTCAGTTGCACAACAAGCTCTTCATTGTGTTGGCGTAGAGAGACACAACCGAGAATTGTAGACTGACTCAAACACCATCCAGTGGTAAATGGGAGTTATTACATTACAGGAGCAGCTCTGTCTACATTACCTTCCCTTTACAAGAAGGAAGGCAACTTCACAGACACGAAGGCAATTCCACCTCAGCTGAATAGCTAAAACATAAACCTAAGGATATTGGGATGTAAAAGTAGACACAAGAAAAAACAAACAACAACAATTACAGCTGCCATTTTATAGTAGACTTCCAATAAATGACCTTCCAACAACTTGAGCTGATGAGTCGGTCTCTACAATGAGACAATGAAAGTGTCTTCTGTGGATCAGCCATGATCTCTGCACTCATTAGAACATGACATTTGTATTTTAAAAATATGCACTATGTAACTCACATGCTCTCTGCATTTTAGTCCTGCCATGTCCCTCAGAGAGCAGTGCTGAGCACCACCCTATCTGCCTTCGCAAAAGCCTAGCTTCTCTCCACATGTTCCAACCAGGCTTACATGTCTTATACACACTGAAAGAAAACATTAAATAGCCATAATAGAAAGGAAGGACGGAAGGAAACATAGCTGCTCTGTTAAGAAACAGAAAAGTTGTTGATTTTTTTCTAGACAATCACTGTTCTTTGCATCATTTGGAGAAAAGATTCCTAGAAATTACAATGTCATTGACTGTCCTATTGTAATATTGCCAGACAAGAGACATTGTTCTTTTCCTCCTCCCTCTGCCATCTCAAAGAGCCTTGTACTGCTATCAGACATTCATAAGGCACTTTACAAACATATTACTTGACTGCATTGCTGTATTTCACACAAAATTCAAAAGGAAAACAAACCAATTTGTAAGACAACAGCCAAGACCCTCCCTTTTTCCTGACTTTACTGTAATTTCCAAAACATTCATATAATTGGTTTTCATACATTTAACATTGGTTCTATCCATAAACTTCTAATTACAGAAATTGTTCAGCTAGAAGGGACCTCTGGAGATTATAAAGTCCAACGACCTGCCCAAACCAAGGCATACAAAGCATCCGATATATATAAATACAAATATTTTGGTCGGGTTCTCAGTTATGTTTGACTTCACTGAAGATGTCCTAATTTACATTTTACTGGACATTTCATCTTTTGTACAACTGCAATTCCCTTGCCAGGAAGTTATCATTATTATTTGAACACATGGAAAACTGAGGCATCTCTGTTTATCCATCCGGGAATCATCGTTAAGATATGAAGTTCTTAGGTGGGGTGACGTCATCAAAATATAAATCATTACACCATATTTTTACCTCATACATTAGGCAGGGTACTAAGCTGAGGAAATTAATTCACTTAATTTAGTATCTTAGAACAAATGAATCAGAAAATTTAATTTCAGAATTTGAGATATGCATTTCCAAACAAAAAATTCAGGTTTTTCTTATTATATTTGTATTTCAATATCTCGGTCCTGGAATATTATGACAGCTGTAAAATAAATAATCTAAATCATTACTAAAAGAAAGAGCAGCATATTATTTTTAGTCTTTAAATCACCAGAATTGTTGCTAAAGAAAACAGAAATACAAGAGCCCAAGAAACAAACAAGCTTTATAAACAGAATTCATACCTATAATGCTCTTTTTTGCCATTTTCACATATTCATTCCAGCATACCCAGTCACATGAAGCATGCCAGAGACCTTAATGTGAATTCTTATCTTAACAAAATGACCTTCTACCTAGTGAATACTTAGAAATGGCCATAGTTCACGATATCCAAGTAGCCTGACAGAATAACCTCTACTACATTTTATGCAAGTAAGAAGATAGTGTTATGTCAACACTGTTGTGTTGAATTTAATACACCATAATTCACATACTGGAAAGTCTTCATGAGATAAATCATATTTTTAAAGATAGTTATTCTTTTATATGTATGTATGTGTGTGTGTGTGTATATATATATATTCATAAAGGAAAATAAGTATGTGAATTCAATTACTGAGGAGCATTCTACAGTCAATAGTTATACTGTTAGCAGCCAGGGACACGAGAGGGTTTCTCTGCATAGGGCTGTGAGGAGAGGAGCACAGAGGAAGGATCCTCACACCCTGATGCTTAGTACGCTGGAGGGCAGGCACACTGCAAAGGGATTGCTTGTGTACCCTGCATGGTACCACACATCTTCTCAGATCCTATCTGCCCCAGCCACACTGGGCTCTGTTCAGCCACAAGGCCATGGCAAAGAGGAGCGTGCCAAGGCTGCCAGCGAGGTAACGCTCTTCCCACCCGAATAAATGCGGTGAGTAGGGATGCACCCATCTTCAGACCAAAAGGTATAACAGCAGGTTTATGTACATATACAAAATTATTTTCTCAGAAAAAGGCATATGTCCATTAAAGTTCAGAAAATGTTCATTAAGAAGACAAGTAGCGTGAAAGGAACATATTACAGTTGAAATCGAATGTATGCTAACTTCTACCTTGCAGATGAAATCTCAATGCCAACAAAACCCCTCCAGTCTAGAGCCAGGAATTTACTACAGGTCTCATCCAAAACCATAATATTCCGTATGCTATTTACATAAATTTACCTTCATTTTCTCTGTGGTAAAAGAAGCTGTGGCAAGAAAGAAACAGAGAGAGTTACAAGTTTTGAAGAATAGAGAAGGCTGGCATCTAAGGTGACACAGAATGTGGGAAATATGTTTTGTTTTAAAGCCAGGTTGACAAGAGGAGAGAGAAGAGGAAGCATAAAGAAGTGACTAATTCTGTAGAGTAGAAAGAGTTATACTTTCCGCTTGTACCTCAGCAATACTTGACAGCAGTTAACTTCTTCATTTCCCAAGCCTCAAAATAGGTAACAGTAGTAGACAGGCACATAGCTTATTCACATTTTGAATAGCAGCAAAATAATCAGTTACACCATCAACAACAATAAACCAGTCAGCTAGATTGAAGTTAAATATTCCATTGGAGCAAATACATACATCTAACAGCTGGTAAGTCATACTGCTAGCAGCTTTAGGAAAAAACTATTGCATTGTTAGTTTATGTTTTAGCTGATTTTTAAGTCTTAGTGATATTTTTTTTTAAATGGGAAGATAAGAGGTTATACAAAGCTTACTTGGTCTCAAAATGCCAGGGATACGTTGCTACACTGTAGGTACCTCCAATGCTATGTTATCTACAAGCGTTTATGCAGTACTCTACTCTATTTACCCACTCCATGCTTCCAAAATCGACTGGGTATGCTTTCAGGCTAAATGTATGAAAACCTTACTTGGTATGGTTGAAAACATGAACATAAATGAGCAATTCTCCCTTGGTACAAATACTTTATCTAATTTTATAGGATTGTTTAGCGTGCTTCACAGTTTAGCAATATTTTCGTCACACAGACAAAAGTATAAGCCATAAATGTTTTAGTGTTTAGTTTGGTAGCCTAAATAATCCTTTCCTCCACTGAAGAATTTTGCAAGAACTCATTAAACAAGTGGAATTAAAAATAAGATACTAGGAGACATTAGTGGCTAATGAGTTACATACTTTATTGAATGCGCTGGTGTTTGATAGTGCAAGAGCAAAGAGCAAGCTGAAGTGTGTTGTATTCTACGAGTAAAGTAGCAAACAGCTTTGTCCTGATATCCACATAAGGTCCACTGTAGATCAGGGTTCACATTTGCAATAACTGTGTACCCTTTAAAAGACATCATCACATCAAACAGTAAAGTCCACTTTTCGAACAATTTTATAGCCATGTTCAACTTAGAGTGAGATTTATTCCTGATACAGCACAAAACTAAAACAGTTGTCCAGTCAAAAGTATTTGGGGCCGATTTGTTTGATTTTTTGGAAGAAACAAAGTTAGAACTGCTCTAGAGAGAACAAAATTTATAATCTCCTACATAGAACAAACGTGAGTGCTTGTGAAGTGAACTAGCTTCTTAAATCTCAACTTTGGACTATAATATTTTTTTCAGATGAGACTTGTAAAGAGATATGCTAGTGCGTGACATTTTATAAATACTCTAGACACATTTCAACCAGAGCTTTAATGTTACCAAATCTTCTGTTAATGGTAACTGGTATTAAAGAACAGAAAAGCTTTATAACCTGCAATCATCTATATACGTTGGATGCTCTTTTGAATTATACAGTAGACTGGGGTTCAGGAAACGTGAGTCCACCTCTGCAAGATGATTCTATGAAAGTTGTATCATCACCCAGGACTTCGCCCGCTCCCACATTTGTGGAAATTTTTGCAATCTGGAAAGGCTGAAATCCCATTTTTGTAATTTTATTAACACTGTGTTTTTCTTATTTCAATGCTATAGATAAGTACACGAGCAATTGAGTGGCAACTAGGTGCTCATAGCATACTCCTTGTGTCCCTTACCAATGTAAAACATCATGGGCCAAGGCTTTTACTTTCATTGTTTTCTAAAAAGCTTTGGAAATATCATGGTACAGTATAAACAGTACTATATTCCAGATTTCACACAAGCATATATGTACCTACACAGTGACCTACACTGTGAGACAGCGTATCAAGAGCAACGGATGCAACATCAGGACTTCTGTATTTCAGTAAGCTCCAGAAGGAGCCTGACTACATTCGTAATCATAGAATCGTCTAGGTTGGAAGGGACCTTTAAGATCATCGAGTACAACCACTAAGCTAACACTGCCAAAACCACCACTACACCATGTCCCTCAGCACCACATCTACCCGTCTTTTGAATACCTACAGGGATGGTGATTGAACCACTTCCCTGGGCAGTGGAAGGTAAACAACATCCACAGCCTTTCCCTCATCACTAACTGGGTCACCTTATCATAGAAGATCAGGTTTGTCAAGAAGAACCTGCCTTTCATGAACCCATGCTGACTGGGCCTGATCACCTGGTTGTCCTGCGTGTGCCACAGGACAATTATATTGGGGAACTAGGTGTTGCAGCCACTGAGACATGACTCTTCTCTTGGTTACATCTGATTTACACCAGTGTGAATAAAAAGGGAGCCAGGACCCTAGATTCCCTTCTTAGTTCTGTGACCAAGTCACTGCTGAATTTGGGCAAACTGTTTAACTAAGCCTTACAAACAAAGTCTCTTGCTTTGCTAAAGGGGTAAAATGATATCTGTCTGCCTTAAGGGAACCGGTGTTGTCCAATACCTACATTTATAGAATATTTTGAGAGTCCTAAATAAATGGTCCTATTGAAATAAAAAGCAGTATCACCCCCTTTGGACCTGAGCAGCAAGCCAATGTCTAGGGGACTCTCTTTCCATTAGGAGAAATTGATGATAAAGTCAAGCTCCTTCTTTGACCCAAACAAAATCCTGTTTCACTGAACATAAGAGGAATTAAACAGCTGGAGATGGTTTCTTTTCTCTTAATTCTAAGCTTTCTTTTTCTCAGCATTTAACTTAAAAAGCCCTGACACTTTTCTCAAGTAAATGCTACCAGTGTTCATGTGGTTCTGGCTGATAATTTTTTACTGCTTTTTCTTTCTCCTTACAAGCTGTTTTTCCTGCATCGCTCCTTCAAACAGTTGTGCTAAAGCCATACTCTGTAAAGCTTCTCTGTCTGCAACAGTCTGAGAGGCCTCACGTGTGTCTTTGTTTTGGGCAGTGTCACGTATGTGGTTTGTTGAAGACCCCCACTGTTTCAGCTACCTGGTTCAATAAAGGGGATTAATGACATCTTACTAACTTTCTAAAATGGAGGACAATGTCAAAGGCCCCCAGTTGTAACCTACAGTAGTAATATCATCAATACAATAAATCACTAGTAATAGCTATACAAAGGCAAATGTTTCCTGGCTGTTCTTAAGCAAGTCTAATCTTAAAGGTGGCATACAAAGCAAAACAAATTCAGGCAAAGATGTCCTTCCTTAAATACTATACAAGTGGCAATCATCCTGTCCAGAAATACATTTTTAGCTATCCTTTTACTTCCTTTTTTTCCCCCCTTTTGTAGACACTTTGTATGTTCTGATGCTACACTGATGTTCCTAGAAGTTCCCACTCTGAGTTAATGCCACTATGGTGAAGCCAGTTGAACATATTGTTTCGTATAGGTATAATTAGTGCAGTATTTTGGACATGGTTATAGCTTAAGCCACTTTTTACCATAACAGCTTTGACAACAGTATCTCCTACTACAATTATAGTGGTGTAAATGCGCTTTGACTAATGTGGCTTTACTCTCCATGGGGATACCTTTCTACTGGTAACGTACTTCATTAATTGCCTGGCTATGTACAGTTAAAACAATGAGAATACTACAATATACTGGTAGCAACAGCAATGATGATACATTCTGTGGTACCTTTACCAAATCAAGTTATACTCTCTTTTGGTTTTTGGTGGGTTTTTTTTCCCTTCCCACCAAGGACACTCAATATTAAAAAAAAAAAAAATTGTTTTGATTTTTATTTTTGAAGCTCTTATGAAACATATTTAAACAGTGCCTGCAAAAGATAAGCAAACGTTTGTCAAAATTCATGACAGTCAAAATGAGTATAGCTTATTAAGTTTTGTTTTACTTGTTTCACTTCACAACGAAACCTACTACAAATCCTAACTCGGAGGAAAGAAAAAAAATAATCAAAGCATCTTGTTTTGTCTTGAGGAGGAATTTTTCTCCTCTGCAAGAATAAACAGCACAATTAGATTCCTAATAAGACCACAATATTACATGACATTGTTGTTGGACAGGTTTTCTAGTGACTTGTAAATGAGATTTTATTAAGTACAGAAATAGACAAATATGGAAATATTTTTAGGCTTTAGATCCCAAAGACACAAGACATCATTCTTTTAAGCAGGTGTGCCTTCCCGGGCAGCTGCTTAAGATTAGTAAATTACAAGCTCAGAATTTCATTCCTAAATAAAAAAAATAAAATCTTTAGTCCGGCAAGTTGGAGTCAAACTGCCACAATGAGCACCTGTTGAGAAAGCCCATTATTTGAAGCTGGGGGTCCTGGGTGAAAAGATCACTGTGAATTAATTTTGATTGCTTCACAAAACTCTGCATAACAAATGGTCTCGGACAGGGGTATCAGGAGACTTCCATTTGAAGCAGAGAAAAAAAGATTTTGTTTCTAGGAAGGTAACATAATCTCTCCAGTGACATTAAAGCACACCAGTGGCTGCACTTGCTTGAATCTCTCTTCTGAAACAGATTGTATGTGCTTAGGTTACCAGGTATTATGTTTTGGGAGGGGAAAGAGAAACAACTGGTATAAAAATCTTATCTAAAAGATTAGCTAAAAAGAATATGGTTAGAGACCCATGAATCCTGAATTGTTAAGGTAGTTATTTGCTCACGAGTTTATTCACGGCCACATTTCTGTGTGTTGTGGATTGCTATATACATTGACAAAATGGAAAAGGAGGAGAACAGAATAAATCAAACCAAAGTTTTTGCAGCTAAATAAATCAGCAGCTTTCTTGTATGAGTTAACTCTAATAGCAAGTTAAAGTAACACTAAAGATAATATGAATATCCAGTAAATATGTCTCTTGCCCGGTATACAGACTATTGAATATGAAGCAGTTTCTGTCTCTGAAAAGACGTTTCCATCTGAAATATACAAAAGTGCTACCTGTCTGTCATCCCCTGATTAAATCTAAGGCCAAGCTTACCATCTGTTTGTGCAAATGAAAAGCGTAATATTCCACCAACTACTCTGCGTGATCACTTTACTTAAGGGTTTCCTGCAAAATGATTTTCAATTCATCGGGAGCTTATTTTTAGAACAAAAAGAATCACCAGAAAGCAGAAATGCTTTTAGCTAATAATCATGATCCAGTTGACTTTACGGTTGATTTGTCAATTCTTAGCTATTACTATTACATGAATTGCAACTTCTACAATTTCTTCAAAACTGACTATAAAAGTTATACGCATATGAAGATAATAAAATGGTCATAACGACTTCTCTTTTTATGTGTGTTCTGTTTTTAAGGCAACCTGAATTATATCATCATCAGGGTATTAACTGCACCTGCACAAAGATTTGGATGTGTTTGATTCATATGGGTACCAGAGGCTTTTGCCTATGCCTATTATGGCTGCAATGATTTTGCTAAAGTCAGAATACGGCCACACATTCTGTTCAGTAAAAATAACAGCAAAACTCTAGATAAATCAGATCCTGCACTTTGTTAATTTATGGTATAGGCAAGAATCACTCTAGTATTAGACCACCAGGCATCTAATCTCTGCATCTTTTGCAGTATCTATGTGTTACACTACAGGGCACATGATGGCCACCTGAACAAAGAAATACTGACACTGTTCTATTTCATTCTAAAAACCAGACCGATATAGTGTCACATCCCAGAACAGAAATATTAGAAGATGTCTTCAAGCAGCAGTGCTTCGCTGTTGTAAATAAAACTGATAAACTGACTTCTTTGGAGTTGAAAGTAAACTCTGTATTGTCCAAATGTATGTCAGCTCCATTTACCTGCACATGCCTTTGACAACCCTACACTCCTGCAGCCCTCATGTCCAGCCCCTGCCTTCCCAGAACCTTGCCGAAGACAGGTGCACAAAGCAGGATCTGACTGCACAAAGACAGTGCCTAGTATAAATCACTTATATTGGACTATTTGAGGTTTTTTTTTCCACCAACTTTATTTTTCCCTCCACGCCTCAGCTATCCTGAATATCTCTTAAAATTATCACATGTATCTCTTCAAGCAATGTATTGCTAATTCTTGCTAATCTCTTGCTAATTCCATTCTTCATCTACTATAAAGCATGAAGCAATGGGTAAAAGTGAAAAAAAAATCCCAAAGATGTTGTTTCATCTTTTCCTCTTTATCTTTTTTTTTTTTAAAGATAAAAGTCTTTCTAATAATGCCCCTGTGATTCTATTATCGCACATTCAAAAAGCAAAGCACACTAGAAAAGTATGAGCAGTGGGAAATATGTAATGTATCCTTCTGCTTTTTTTCTTCATGTCTCCAAAATAAACTACAAATTTCCCATGTTGAAAAGTTTTTCCTTAAGTTAATAAAATCTGTCACTTTCCATAATGGTTGATTTGAAGAAAGTCCACAGGTGCAATATTCTGTTGTTCACAGCTTGGGAAGTCAAGGCTTATAATAAAAAGCCCTCTGTGTTATGGTCCTCCTTCCCCATCAATTCACATCAAGTATTATTAGAATCATCTGCCACCTCAGTGGTGCTTCCTCTGTGCTCAAACTGCAGAAGCAACAATGACATTTTACTGCTCTGCAGGTGCTGCTGTGTGTGGTCACGAACACAGAAGTGTGGCCTGCTATTGTTCTCCAGTAGCACTTTGATCTCAAACACAAAAAGCCACATAGCTGGCTGCCCTATTCATTCTTATGCTGGGTTTACACGGGTGAGAGAAAGAAGAGGTGACAAGAGATGGGCAATCCATAATATTTATTTCAACAAACGCCTCAAATCTTTTTAAACATCATAAGAACATGGCTCATTAAACTACAACAGCCTTGAAATTGTGTTATAAAACCACAAAACAAAAATCAATACTTCTGCTGGAAAGGAGGTAATGAAATATATCGAGTTGGTTGAAAAGTGGTTTGTATGAATCATAATATTATTATGTGCACATCACTTCTACTCCCAATACTTAAAGTTAACAAACTAGGGAGCGCTTTCTTTCCCATCACTTAAACAGGTGCTACAAGGTGGTATTTATCAAAGTTATTTTCCAGACTCAATCCTTCTGCCATAAATAATGCTGGGATACAGGAGGCTTAGTAAAGGGAGATCAATTCAATGCATATTTGCTACCTGAGCTTCAGCTGTTGTATTATTTCACAGGCTGATCAATACTGTGCTCCATAAGAGCAAAGGAAAAAGCCACAACATCACCCTGACGAGTCACTGTAGGTTTATTACTGAACTAGAAGGATATAACATTTCTGGGTTTGGTAAAGACTAAATCTGATAGCAGCATTTGACCACTATATAAACCATTAAATAATTTAACTCTCTATTTCAAGTCTTTTGCAATGAATTGCCCAGATTTTCAGCAGTGTTACATAAACGCTTCTGGAATAAACACTCCCTCTGCTGAAAAAAAAAAAAATCTCTGGAATATTATTTAGAATTCTCTCTCATTTATCTTAAACTGGTGTTATTGCTCTTCAACTGAACCCAGAAAAAGCTGGTACTTAAAAGTATTTTAACACAGGCAAGCAATAATGGCATTAAAAAATGAACACTGAACAGTATGAGATGAAGGAATGGGAAGAAAAAACTCATGAAGGAGGTAAAATTATTTGTTTCTCCTAGATGTCAGCGTAGATTTCTCACTCAGAAATTGTACTGTAAGGTTATATCAAACGAAAGCCAGGAAAAATTTACCCTGTCATGGTTTCAGCTGGGATGGAGTTAACTTTTTTGCTAGCAGCTGGTACAGTGCTATGTTTTGGATTTGGGATGAGAAATAGTGTTGACAGTGCACTGGTGGTTTTGGTTGCTGCTACGCAGCCTTTTCTGCTCCTCGCACCGCCCCACTAGCAAGTAGACTGGGAGGGCACAAGAAGCTGGGAGGAGAAGACCCAGCCAGGACAGCTGACCCCAACTGACCAAAGGGATATATCCATGCCATATGATGTCATGCTCTGTATATAAACTGGTGGAAGAAGGAGGAAAGCAGGGGGGGAAACATTGGACACGTTCGGAGCAGAGTGTTGGCGCTTGTCTTCCCAAGCAACCATTATGCATGATGGAGCCCAGCTTCCCTGGAGATGGCTGAACACCTGCCTGCCAATGGGCAGCACTGAATTAATTTCTTGTTTTGCTTTGTTTGCATGCGAGCTTTTGCTCTACCTATTAAACTGCCTTTATCTTATCTCAACCCACAAGTTTTTCCTCACCTTTACTCTTCTGATTCTCTCCCCTATTGCAACTGGGGGGAGCGAGCGAGCGTCTGCATGGTTCTGATTGACAGCTGGAGTTAAACCATGACACCCCTCTCCCACCCACAGACCTTCACACACTCATATTGTGAAGTTTCTTTCTTAGTATCTTTCTCAGGAAAAAATCAACCATAAATACAATAAAGAACAGAAGGAAGACGACACTGAATAGTAACTAAATGAGATTAGCAAAAGGCTCAGCATCTACTAGCAGCCACTGTACTCTCACCCTCCTCAGAAATAAAAACCCTAATCTGCCAAAACTGCCCATCCCTGCCAACCTCCTCTTGTCGCGTAATTAGGAGAAGACAGCAAAAACTTCCCAGACCGAAATTCATCCATTTAAAAGGACAATGCTATATCCACACAATTCTTTTAAGAAGAAATAAAGAAGAAAACCATATACAAAAGTCAATTGATGGAGGGAACTAAAAGCAGTTTTTGAGATTTGCGCAGAGTGCTTAGATTAACTATTTCCACCGAAAGAGAAAATACATAGTATTAAACAGAGTCCAGACTAGGCTCTGGGAAGAGACAAATACAGAGCATAACCTGAGACCTCTGTACCTCTGAATTGCTGGAGAGAACCAAGATAACATCAACCCTTGGTTTAGGACAAACTCATCCAAGGAATTTCCATAGTCGCCACTGCTGTAGCCAAAAACTTCTCTGCACATTACTTCTTACACTAGGAACATTGACAGGGTAAATTGAGCTATTTTACTGCACTTCAGCCATTCCCAAGTCTCCTGTACTGGAGATCTGTCCTAATAGATGTGTGTGTCCGTCCCATCATTTTAGATAGTTATGGTGGCACTGGAAAGACTCAGAATGCCCACTCACCATCATAGACCAAAAGCTTAGTTTTACACTCAACCAGAAAAATCTCACTTCCTGCAGCACGTGAGCTTCTAACCCCAGCTGGGGGCTGGTTCTATAGAAACTGAGGAAATGCCACCTGTAAATGAATGTCTCAAATTCCCTTCACCATGCAGAATGGACTAGTTTCTCCAATTCCAGCAGGAATCCTTTCCAAATTATGCTTTGATTTGACTACTTTAACAGGAGAGGGAAAAAAGGTGCTACAGCTGGTAGATATTGATATTTAATCTTAACTTTATTTTTACTTCATTGTTTTCTATAAGTAGCCTTGTCTTTCACCAGTTCTACTGCTGTTAGAACCTTTTTGAGTAACTCAACATTTCACAGAGCCTTAAGCCCTGAGAGAGAGAGAAAGAAAGAAAGAAAGGAGGAGGGGGTGGAATACCAGGGGCAACTACTAATCCTGAAGAGAGACACATATCACATCACCACAGGACTCCCTGCTACTTCAGAGCCTTCTACAGTAGGTAACTGTATAGCAATTTCATTTGCTTAAGGTCAAATCTGCCCCAAAACTTATTTGGAAATGCAGCAGTCTCGATTTGGCCCTCTACAAAGGGCTAAGGTTGTACTGCATACGTCTCCCCACAGTCCCATCCCATGTCAGTTACAGGTGCCTGACTGCATCATGACTCTATCAGCACATTGCCCCCCAACTTGTACTCATACAGACCAATCAAAAAACAAACTAATTGCTTTCCTTTCATAACAATAAAAAAATATATTTTGGGGGAGGGGAGGGGCGGAGGAAATGCTGGACAAGGAAGGCATTAGGATGATCTCAGTGTGTTTGTCTAGGATGTCAGCTTGTAACTGTTCACTGTCACAGGATTTGGGTCATGATTTTAAGTGACTGTGTCAACACATTTTAAAAGCCTGATTTTCAGACAGGCTAGCACTTTCTAAAAATCATGATTCTTTGGGATGGTTTAAATTGGACATTATGTAAATTGAAATAGCAAAGCATTGAACAAGCTTGAAATTTAGGCCAGGTTGCAAGAGAGGTGGGGGGTGGTATGGCAATTGCCACTCACATTCTTAGTTTCTCCTGTTCTTATTGTTGTTACTGTTATCAATATCTAATTTTCAGATAAAAAAATAAAGTCCTTCAAGATGAGTAGTAGATAAAGTCAGGACTTCAGGCGTTAGTTGACAGTTACTTCAGATTCCTGATGAAATGACACTCATTCTGTTCTGTTTCTCTGCAAGACAGTCAGAGAAAGAACCTCTAAACATAAGCGTAACTTGCTGACTTGTATCACAGAGGGCCAGTGTTTCAAAACCCAGAGTTACCCTTTCAAAAGCAAAGATTGTCACTGCCATATATAGGGTTATAAAGAGCAAATTGGTCAAACAGAGAGAATCTCTCAGAGGATCCAAAAATATTTCCTGTCTCTAGCCCAGAGCAGAGAACGGACATATCTATAGCTGCATTTCAACACATGGCTGCACTACTGTGCTTGATGCTCGTAATTTTATGCAGTACATGCATTTCTGTGAGAAATGCACACAGTACATTTCTGTGAGAAAACAAAGAGCATCAGGCAATATTACAGAGACTTGTACCCAAACCAACAGCTGCAGAGGATCCTAATCTCCATACTTTATTTCAATGCACTCTCCACTACACCACACTGGCACTAGCATTTTCACATCTTCCTCTTCCTACCTCACAAACTACCCTCAACCAAACCAAGAAGTCACTAAGGCAACAAGTCTGACCCTAAACTGTCATACTGTACATCATCCAGCATTTTTCTTCCGATTAATTATGACCTTTATAATTCCAGATACTTTGTTTTACCATTTTTTTCATATATGGCGAATATATAAAGATAACCCATTACCTGAAGTCCAGGCTGAAAGTTACCTATGATAAATATCACTGAAATTGGACATCAGCTACAGGCACTTGTCTGCAAGGCAACAAATGCAATTACAATTTCCTTGTACTGTGCCGGAAAAAGATATTTTGTCTACATGGAAAATTTTAAAAGATTGTGGCTACATCCAATAGTTCATCAAAAATACAATATCTCTTGAGACTTTTTGCAAAAACTGATGAATTGTTCTTACGAATACAGTAAAAGTGTAAGCATGTATAACATGGCATTAACTGTTAAACCTCATCTGGTAAGTGGCAAATGTTGCACTGAGGTACCAGCAGGGCACTTCCAGGTGTTCTGGTAGATGCTGAAATTCAAAATAGCTGTTTTGTATTAGATATTTTATAACCATTTTTATTCCAAGAAAGTAGCCATATATGGTACACACACACTGCAAAAGACCAATCTGGACAGTTTCCTATCTAAATATCCAAAGTAAACATAAATTAAAGTAAGGAACTATTGTTAGCATCATTTTACAAAGCCCATCAAGAGATTAGAGCAACTTGCCTGAGGACACATGTGCCCAGCGCCAGAGAGGAAACTTCCATTTCCTAAATTAGCCCCTTACACTTTAACCACAAGTGAAACCTCCAACCTCCAGAAGCCTCCAAGGTTCCAAACCATACACAATTAAAATGTAATAAATTCCATTCAACGGCACTAACAATAAAGGTATATCTGCGCATCAAGCTACTGCATGCATCAATAGACAGAGGGTGAAAACAACAACAAAATCATCTGTTCAAACAGCACTGATGCA
Organism: Dromas ardeola; assembly: GCA_013398915.1. NCBI lineage: Eukaryota > Metazoa > Chordata > Aves > Charadriiformes > Dromadidae > Dromas > Dromas ardeola. The sequence goes on along the minus strand of VYZM01011961.1, from coordinate 90,322 downwards.
GGAATTAAATTTCAGTATTGCTGTCAACTTTTCATTTTCACTAATGGCTTTTAAGCAAGCCAAACATTTTTCCTCAGTCCATTTTACCTTTTCCCTCCATGTGACAAATATTGATTTTCATTTCCTCCAAGTTTAAGTGCATTGAATGCTATTGTGACTGGTTTGTTTGCTTTTTTGTTTGTGTCCCAGCTTTATTGAGGATGCCAGCATGAATGCATACAGCTTTGAAAAGAGAGAATTGGTTTAATAACTTCTTCAAATCCAGGAGAGAACACAGGAGCCCAGTCTACTGTTTTGTATAGGTCAAGCAAGAAAAGTGACTCTAGGCGACTATCTAATGTCAGTAAGGAGACTGCTGAAGTAATAGCCTTGGTGTTTTAAGCTGTCACTGCTATGTTCTGTCACAACAGGACAAATTATGGAGCGTTCTTCCTCCACCTCAGTGCAAAGTTAGACATACTATCTTAAAAATGCCTTTGGTGGCATTTTAAGCTAAGCCCATTTGGTAGAAAGTTGGCCCTTTAGGAGGCTTGGTTTGGAAGGTAACATCTCATGAAAATCTGCCTCAAACAAGCTGTAGCTTTATGAATTGTTTTCTGCCTGACTCACAGATACATAGGTTCAACCTCTTTTCGTAAGATGATCTCCTTAAGCTTTGAGAACCTGCCTGGTACATTGTGTACACTTCCCTATCTTAAGGTCTTATTCACCAAATAAGAAATCACTCTGACTTTGTAGTGATATGAATAAAGAGTGCTTATATGATCTATTCCACCCATTCAAATATTTGGGGGTCAGGGGTGTGGGCAGGGAATCTCGGTGGATAGAAATAAACATCTGGACTGAAAGGGAAAGACAGTAACACCTTAAACTGCCACAGACACTTTTACAGAAATTGTCTGTGCAGTGCTCAGATGCTCATCAGTGTTAGAAGCCAAAATACGTTGAGCTGACTTAAGCAGGGGGTTAAATTAGTTTAAGCGTATCAGCACCAGAGGTCCATGCTGGTATTAAGGAATCCCCACAACTGAGCTAACTAGTGATCTAACCATCACAACCAGCCTCATTCTCTTCAGCAGCTCTGACACAACTTGCCAAGAGGACTCAGTATTCAGCCTAAACAAGTAAACAGACACATAAACCTTTGAAATCTGTTCTGTCTCTCTGTATATAATTTGCTATTCTCTGGATCCTCTAACCAACATAAAGATAGGAGTTCATATGAATGCAGATTTCACATTGAACGTGATTATCCACTTAGTTATTGTACACATGCAACAATTGTTAGCTACACTATGTATTAACTGACATTTTAAAATCACAATGAAAGGAAAGCAATTTAGAATTATTCACTGCTAAAGGAAGATCATTTTCAAAACAGGCACTGCTTGGAAAAAAGTCTTAACATTATTCATCTAGTTAGTCTCACTGGCTTAGCTTTGAAATTATTTTTCATGGAAAAGATGGGGAAAAGAAAGTAGTGACCAATGGGGTTATATATGATCCATGATAGTGTGCCAGATGACTCCGTTTTTTGCTTCTATATTCAATCCTAAATACTGCTTGTGTTGCACCACCTGATGCCAGGTGCTGCAGGGCTTCTGCTACACCCACCTGACATTGTGATACTGCATTTTTAAGACCTTTAAATAATGAAAATAGACCTTTGCACTTCAGCACTGCCCTGGCCAAGAGAGCTGTCTGTACAGATGATGTGAATATCCGCTAACATGGAGAGACTTCTTACTTTTGAAATTAAGTGGCACCAGAAGTTTCAGGGCTGATCATTCCAGTGAGGACCTTCCTTATTAGCACTGGTGACAAAGTCTAACATGGGCATGGACGTGTTTTTCATCCCCATTCTAACCTGAATTTGAATTGCTTTCCAAAAGTGACAGTAACTTCTGAGAGTCAAGAAGAGCCTGCAATTTGGGTTAATTAGTTAACTGCTATGAAGAGGAAGATGACATCACTTCCTTACTCTACAACTCTCCAGTAGGCATTCTCACAGGTATACCATATGCTCCATCAGCTGCATACAAGATGGTTGCCCCACCCACCACGCAAGACATTGCAGAGAATGTCTTCAACCCTTGAATGCATGGTATTCACCAGCTCCCTCAGTGCTAGACAGACTTGAGCACCAAGGAAAACTTCTCTTTCCTGCTCTCCTATTCTCATTCTACTACTCCTCCTCCCATATCATTGAGAAATTTTGCCTCTCAAAACATTTAAACTGTGGATAAAAATACGTGTCTAAAGAAAAAAAAAACAGAAGAAAAAAATGAAATCAAAGGAAGCGATTCATGTTAGGACAAAATTATAATATAACTTGAGCCAGAAACTTAATTTTAATCACTGCCGTGCTTACACCTCACTTACCTGTAAAATATTCCAGCTGCTGCATGTGGTTCAGGGCCTTCCATGTCCCTGGAACAAGATCTTCCCCAGGAGGAATCACCACCTTCCAGCAATCTGCTAGGCACACTGCTAGAGTGACACAGGGACTGGGTCAGGGTAGCTGTTCTGATATTAACTATGACCTGGATGTAAAAACCAGAAATATCAAATCAAAAACTGAACATAAATGCAGCTGTCAGTAACTCTGTTCTCAGCTTAAGTTGCATACTTTCCAATTATTCCTGTTCTTTCCTATTAATATTAATATTTCCAAGTTTCTACTCCTCCTTAAGTTTTTGTCTAGAGATAGGTACTTTTACAAGAGACTGTATTGTATGTGAAATCTTTAAGTCATTATATTTCAACTCAACAGTTAAGACATATACTGCTTCCGGTTTGTATGAATAACTGTACCCACTTATTTGCAAAACATGATTTTAACTTCTGTCAACTCATATTCATGAGAGAAGGAAACCAAATAGAAAATGTTGTTTCTATTAGAAAGAAAAAAAAAGCAAATAACAAAACACAGAGATAAAACTTGAGAAGTACTGAAGACTGGCAGGGCAACAGCAAGAAAGAACTGTCACGCCACAAAGCCACACCTTCTCCTGCCAAGTAAAACTGGCCTTCTGAAAGGATGCAACCAGTTAACTTGTGACTTCAGGACTCCCAAAAGCACGAAGTATGTCCCAAAGAAAAAGACAAATCAAGCAGCAACTGTTGCATTTTGATGGTCAGCAAATATCCTTTGCAAAGCAGAGTTGGAGAGATTTGTTGACCGCTGCAGCAGGGAGGACTTGCAGCCTGTCCCTAAGCCTCAAACCACAACCCAGCCTAGAAAGAAACACCGAAATTCACGCGACTTTTCCCTGAGAAAAGGGTTTAGGATTTGGTCGTCGTCGGCACACAAAATCAGCCAGGCAATTTTCTGCTCCTCTTCCCTTCCCACCCCCCCCCTCGCC
>VYZM01011961.1:76328-83492 GCA_013398915.1 Dromas ardeola | reverse complement strand
TTTTCTGGAAAGCGGCAAGTGCATACGTTACCCAGCGGCGGGGAGCGCCGGGGTGCTCGCGAGCGCGGGGCTCGGGTGCCCCGGGCGCAGCTTCCCCGGCCGCACCGGGCCGCGCCTCAGCCCTTTCCCCGGCGGGGCTGAGGGGTCCTCGGCTCCCGGAGGCCTGGCTTTAACGTGGGAAGAGGTTCGGAGGGACGGAGTTAAAGCCGTTAATGAAACTCACGCCGCGTGAAGGAAACCCTCGCGGAGCACTGGGGTCTGCTAACCCTGCCTCGCTTTTCCGTTGCACAGATCTAAACTCAGTTTAAAAGGAGAATTAGTTAGTATTTCATTGATAAAATCATCAAAATCCGTTTAATTTACCTTTTTCTGAGACCAAAAGGTGACTGGAAATTTTTAAATATTCACATTGACAAGCCAGCTGGCTCTAGTGTACAACTTACATGTTAACAAAAACGCGTATATCGTGTACCAGGTGAATCATCACATTCGAACAGGAAGAAGTTCTAAAGACATGAAGTCCAAGAGGTATTCAGACTACAGCGTTAATACTTTACTAAGGATTCATTGTCATATGAAGAAGGGTAAAAGTCCTCAAGAAAAGTATTTCTCACCCCAGCTTTTCAGCGTTAGTTCCTCTATGGTGCCCAATTTGCAACTCAAGCAACCGGGGGGAAGAGCAAAGCGATCACTTCTTGTTTAAAAAGGCAAGCAACTTCTCCCCCACTGATATTAAAGAAAATCCCACAACACAAAATACCTGAATTTTGGAATTGTAAAAAAAATATATATATATATATTTTCACATGAACATAAAATTGGTTATTCCTGTTGGGCTTTTTGAAGGCATAATTTGAAGGCAGCCAAACTGATTTATCTTTCATAAATAATAATGTGAGGAGATAAAACTCTACTGGGTGAAAATATCAGGCTGAATTCTGTTTCCCCAAACTCCCATTGAGGTTTAGGATCATTGCAGGTGCGTAAGGGAAGCCAAATCATGTGCAAGGCCAAAGCAATTTTTTTTTCTTTTTTTTTACAATCAAGTTATAAACCCCATATAATATATGGAGGCTTGCAAGTGGACATCTTAACACAGATATAGCAGCGTAAGCATGCCACAAACATACAATCTCATAGAATAAAATTAATATCAAATATAAAGCATTTGAACCAAATCAAGCCTTAAATGTGATAAATTATTTCCTTCAAAGGAAACTTACATAGGCTCAACAAGGTCTTTGCTAGCAGCATTTTCTTTTTATAAAGAAATTAAAAATGCCAAAATATCTACAATTTTATGAGGAGGAGTTGAATAGTTAAGGAGAAATTTCCCACTATTAGGGGGTATGAAAAATATACTAGCAATTAATATGCAATACATATATGTATACCCATACTTACAAATATAAACACACACATACAGCCTGGACAGTTCATGTTAACCAAGGGAAAGGCTAAATAATACAAAGTGATTACTAAATACAGGTACACTTTAAAAACACAGAGACAGCGAATTTTATCTGTTGCAAAAATGTATTTGATTACTCGAGTAAAATTACAGTATCTCTGCTGTTAGTAAGTATTAAATGTTAAAGAAACTGGACCTCTTTTCCTTTCAACTTTCCGAGAAAGTGCATGTAACAGTCCAAGGTTCCCCCTGCCCCCCCCCCCAATACCTAATACAAAATAAACAAACACTATACTTGTTCCCTTGGTCAAGGAGTAGGGCTTGGTCTTGTAAGGAACATATGTACATTTTAATGAAAGTGATGTCTTATCGTATATACAGGAGCATCTACAGTTGTCCACGGAAGTTGTTCAAGATGCCATACTTAGCAGCATTGTGAAAGTCCAGCACATTTTCTATAATGAATATACCTACAAGGCAAAATGTTACGTCTCAGTTTCAACTACCAAAACAACACTTCAGTATCTTCTCTAATAATCTGCGTGCTTATTACTGTACAGAAACGTATTAACATTTAAGACGACTCAAGTAAAAAGCACAATACAAATAACAGTTCAAAACGGAAAATGTTAAACCTACAAAAATTAAAGCAGTTTTAATTTTATAATAAAAATCAAAAACTGAGCTGTGTAAAGGACCCACACTGTTCAGTCTATATTCTTTCAGTCCTTTTCTTAATTCTGTTTGGAAAAATTAAACAATGTGTTTGCTGATAAAATTTCCAGCAGGATCAAAGTGTACATTTATATACAGATTTTTATTAGAGATCTAATGCATCACTGAGGCATCGCATCAATACCAGAGTTCATGTTAAACTGGGTATAGAAAATAAGTTAATGCCAGAATAAGATCACCTAGCAGAACAGACTTGCAACTGCCATAAATGTTACAGCAAGTTTACAGCACTCTAGTCGATTAGTATTTAGTTCAAAATACAGAAGACCAAAGTTAATGCTTGCATTTGTTTGCAAAGCAAGGTTATATCACTAATAAATAAGCTCTCTTAGAAGTCTAGAAGTAGAACATGGTACAAAAGAAAGTCTTTGTAATGTTGCAACCTGCAGCTTGAAAAAAGCAACCCTAGGTTGCACTATTTGCAGGAATGTTATTTATGGAGTATTTTTTCTAATTTGTTACAATTTCTTTGTTGTCTTCCATGAAACGCGTGAAACGGAAGTTTGTCCCATTTTCATTGCTTGCCATTTTCTCCAGACCAGCTAGAGGTGCATTGGGTTCTGAATTCTGGAGCTTCTCCAGGCTTCCTGTCAAGCCGCTGATGGGAGAGCTGCCACCGTTGCCCAGGCCCCCCGGCGCCGGAGGGATGCCGCCATTCTGGATGACGGAGATCTCGTTGGTCTTCATGGCCAAGCCATTGGAGAGTGCTGCTGCATACTGGTTCCAGAAGCTGGAGGGGTCTCCATTCCCCGACCGCGCAGCCAAATCCTTCTGAAACATTTCTGGGAACTTTACAGGATTGCCTCCTAGAAATGTCATGGGGCCATCTACAGAAAGTCGTCTGCCTCGTCTTGCAGGTGTACTGTTCCACATGTGAGTGCCCATGTGAACCTGAAAAGAAAGAAAGGAAGAAACAAACAAACAAAAAAATAGGGGTTGACAGGGATTTCAAACTTATTTTGATCACAGAGAAGGCAGCAGTCCACGAACATGTCCAGTCTTGTTACATAATGATCCCCACTAAAGGTCGCGGATGCAGGGCTCCATTTCCCATCTGGAATAATAAATAAACAACTTCTGGATTAGCCTTTCACCATTACCCAGAATACCTTGTTTTCCTGCTGAACAATGCATTGCTTGTTACTCTTTTTTTTATTACATGTATTTAGTTTATAATGACTTCACGTTATTCCGTCAATTGCAGATAGCTGCTTTCTGGGCTAGAATTGCTATGTCCACTTTCATTGCAATGGTAAGTATTGTATTTGACACCCTTTACCCTATAAACGTCCTTTTCAGACAGGCAGAAAGTATCCTTTACTGATTGCTCATCGGAGAGCCTCGTGTATAGACAGAATGGCCTAAAAGTAATTATTCGTCTCGCATTACTGGCAGCAACCTCTAGAGAAATACTCTGTCAACAGAAAAATGTACACAGTAAAGTGCTCAACTGGTGTTCTAAAACTTAAGTATATTTGCTTTTTCAAACACGTATCAGTAGGAAATGTTAGTTATATAATCAATTAAAGTAATGCCCATTAGTTCCAGAATTATGTTAATAGTTTTTTTAAACACTCATCATCTTGCATGATAGTTATGAAAAACAGCACATTCAAGAGCCTTTCACTTCTTAAAGAGGTGTGTGAGTTACAAAATGCATTTCTCTGTTAATTGATACTCCTTACCATCATTTGGCTGTTCCGTTTCACACTCTACATAGACAGTCTTTGCTGGCAGATGGATTTTAATTAAGCATCAAAAACAGCTCATGCTTCGGACCGGCTGCCAACACGAGGCACTCAACAAGAGGCCGTCTAGCTCTACCAGAGCTGACTAAACACACCATTTGTCACGCCACAGACACCCAAAGGTACCACTCCTTGCAACATTAACAGACGTAAAAAATCAAAAAAACCCAGCAATGAGAAAATGAAACCTAGAAGAGCAAGAGGGAAAAGTACCTTCAGATTGCCTTTTGTTGTGAATGCTCTTCCACATATAGTGCAGGCAAAAGGTTTCTCACCAGTGTGTGTCCTTTCGTGGATCTGCAGAGCACTGGAGGAAGAAAATGTTTTCCCACACGTGTTGCAGTAGTGCTGTTTGGGGGTTCTTCTGGGGAGAGCAGGGAGCAGGACAGGGGACGTGGCAGAGGAGGACAGCGGCCCTGAAGCAACTAGACCAGAGGGTGCTTCTTTGCTATCCTGAGGAGAGCTGTGCACAAAGCCGTTAACCTCAGTCTTTATGAGCGATGACAATGAATTAGCAGGCATAACCGAAGAGTTCTGATTAGGGCCGATAGTGGAATTGGGTTCAAAAAGTTGTGATGGTAGATCTCGCATTTGATGTGTCAACATATGCTGCTTCAAATTACCCTTTGTGGAAAAGCCACGATTGCAAACTGTGCAAATAAATGGTCTCTCTTTGGTATGACTTCTGTAATGAATGTCCAAGGCACTCTGACAAGCAAATGTTTTGCCACAAATGTCACATGCGGTGTTTTTAAATTTACCTCTATCTCTGAAAGGAAAGAGCATGCTCAGAGACTCTTCTTTAATCATTTTATCAGTGTTACTAGACGTCAAGTCCAAAGCACCACTGTTAGCAGAGGATGGAGACAAACCATTGGCAAACTCACTTGGTAAAGCTCTTACTGGTTTCTCTTCGATACTTGGTGACTTGTGGTAATCATTAGTGCTGTTGGATGGGGACAAGGCCTGCATGGAAGAGGTAGACTCTGAGACAGCAGGGCTTCCAGCACTTTGGCTTTCCATATCACCACCGACAGATGACGAATCGTTAGTCAAAACGTCCCCTTCCACTGACCCATTCTCAACCGACTTTAAGCTTGCCTGAAGTTGTTCTGCAAGTCCTGCATTGATCATCTTCATCTGATTTTCCAAAGCAGCAATACTCGACATTTCCAGGGGCAGAGGGGAAGAAGACAAGCTGTCTTGTGATGCATCTGCAGATTTAGGTGTATCTGGCACGCTGCTGTCAGGACAGTCTTCCATGTTCTCATCTGAGAAGTTGTCTATGTCATCAAAATTCTTATCATCAAAAGATCCTGTATCTGATTCCATTGACTCAGGATAGTTTTCTGTGACTGGGGTGTTGGGGATCTGCCCTCCCATGTGCATTCGGATATGCTGCTGTAGCACAACGGCGTTGGTGAATTTTTTCTGGCAGATCGGGCACGAATGTTGTACTCTCAGCGGGGGCATGGCACGGTGGACACTGTAATGAGTCTTTAAGTTGCCTTTAGTAGTGAAAGCGCGACCACAGATTTTACATTTAAATGGCCTCTCACCGGTATGCGTGCGATAATGCATTTTCAGCGCACTCTGGCAACTGAGAACTCGGTGGCAAATGATACACTCGTTAGGATCGGTTGCCTTTTTGTCAATGTTTTCTACCAGTTGCTGCAATTTTGATGTTTCAGATGCTGGCGTTGAATCCAATAGTCCTCCAAATGGAAACTTTGCCTTAAATTGCTCTGACATTAGAGGCATCAATGGATTTGTAAAAGTGGCGACGCCGCTGGAGCCTGAGTCTGCGGCCGGTGAGCTCACGGAGCTGCTCATGTTGGTGATGGCGCTTGTGTTCTGAGGGTTTTCTTCCGTTTTGCCATTTGAGGTAGGCAAAGCACCAGCCTCTACCTCGTCAGAAAGTCCATTGGAAATTTTTGATGTGGGATCAGCTGTTCCCGAGTCACTCTTGACAGAGCAGGGAGGGCTAACGGAAGGATGGCTAATGGGAATCGGCTGAGGCTCCTCAGTTTTGATGAATGGGGTCAAGCTTGGAATCGTTGGTGGGAGCGGCAGGCCAACAGAAGTTGTCAGGGTGGAGAGGACTGGCTTGCTGTCCAGCCAGCTTGTGACAGGTTTCTCTGGCGGTATAGACATCCCATAAGGAATTCCCGTGCTTGTAGGAATATTGTCCAAATGCTCTGGCACCGGGTACGGATTCATTTGAATATGAGGGTATTTTTCTTTATGACGCTGAAAGTGGACTTTTAAGTTTCCCTTTGTGGAGAACCTGTTTCCACATATGTTGCATTTAAATGGCCTCTCGCCAGTGTGAGAACGCAAATGAATCTGCAAGGCACTGTCACTCCCAAATACTTTAGCACAGAACCTGCATTTATGCTTAAAGAATGCCTCATCTGAATTACTTTTTGCTTCAAAAGCAGTTACATTCGGTGGCTTGCTTTTTCTTTGCTGTGCCAAGGCAGTCAAGGAGTTTAAATCCTCTGCAGGTGTTCCAATATTGGACAAGGGACTGGAGAAAACAGAGTTACTAGGGGTGGGCTGAGGTAGAAGTGGATTAGATGCAGGACTTAATAAACTGCTTATTGCAAAAGCTGGTGAAGATGATGCTGATACTGGTGGGTTGCTGAGCTGTGAGCCACCAATACTTGAAGCCACTTTTTCTGAGGACGGTGTTGTAACTGCTGCTGCCAATATGTTAATATTTGGAGAAGAGCCACTACTGGATGGAATTAGAGTGTTGCCAGGGTTGCTCTGAGGTAGCTGTATAGGGGGTAGCTGTTTCACACCACTGATGCTGGCAGACTGACTAGCAAGGCTTTGTGCTAATCCAGCTGCTGCAGCCAGCTGCTGGGATAAATGGGAACTTAATGTGGACAAGGGGTTGGCAGATGTTCGTAAAGTACCTTGAGATGGGCTAGAAGACGTTGGCATGTCTGTATTTTGGGAAGCCAACAATAATATTTGGTGACGAATTTGTTCAATCAGTTGCAACTGATGGATCTGCTGCTGCTGTAACGCCAACAGTTGCTCCATCAGGGCAGGTACAGCGAGTTTACTGTTTGACGCACCGTTACATCTCGCTTCCTGTGAGAACTGTGCTACTGCCACTTTAGTACTCTGAAGGTTTTCGATTATTACATTACTATTTATCACTGAAAAGTTGCCTAATGTTGTCAGATCCCCTATGTGAGGTAGAGAGGTTGTTACAGCTGAGGTACCCATTGTGGAGCTGTTACTGCTTGTAATGCT
>VYZM01011961.1:68828-71328 GCA_013398915.1 Dromas ardeola | reverse complement strand
GCACTGGTACAGCTAAATATACAGGAGGGCTTGTCCTCAGGGAGCCAGATGCTACTTAGCACCAAAAAGATAAATAAGGTACAAACTAAAACATAAATATTTTGCAGCGAGACAAAGATGCGGGTTATGTAGGGGAAACACACACAAAATGGGTCTGAGCTGACACCGGGTTTAGACAACTTCCACCATATGGGTTTCAGTAATTATTTCGGAATTGCATCTGCATAAGTGATATTTCACAAGGCCCTCCACACTTCGGGCTCACCTTTGGAAAAAACACAAGTGTCTGCATTCTGAACCGACAGACTGCAGTTATCGCACAAAAAGGCCTAATTGTGTAACAAACTAAAAGCAGCCTAACTAAGCAATTATTTCTCTTAAGCACCCCCGTCATTCAGATCTTACTAAAGAAAGCGATCATAATTTCTCTCATTTCGTGGGCCCAGTAACAATTACGTGGATGATCATAATGCTGCAACAGGAATTTACCAAAATACATTACTGACATGAAAAAGCACGGGTTCTGACGAGCCTTTATATGGAAGGGCAGCAAATATTTTTCTCTTCCTCAAAATCTAGCTGACTTATTTCTCCGATATAACTTTTGCTTTGGAAAATTACGCTCCGAGAATATTCTTTTACAATTGGGAATGCAATTCCAATCAACTAAAAAAAAAAATTCTAAAACATCATGAAAGTGGCTGGAGTTATTAACAAAAGGAAATAATCCCACAATCTCCTGCCCACTTCCTACCAGTAATTAGTTACTTGTTGAATATAATTTACGCTGCAAGTAATTTCTGCTATTAATCTGAAAGCTGTTCCGGTTAATCCAATATGAACTTTATCAAATGTGCACATGCACAGGATTTTACAAGGGTAAACTTACTTATCCATTTATTGGACTAAAAATACATTTTAAGTGGAAAGTCTTCCTGGTAAGAGTGAACTGCACGAGCTTTGAACTTTTAAAAAAAGAGAAAACAGTTTAAAAAAAAAAAAAATTACACGCTGTTGCAGTCTGAGGAACTTTTTTCCTATTGATCTTTAGATCTGAAAGCCTAGCAGAAAGTTTTAAAAATCCAGAATTCAAATCAGATTCAAGAAATTTTCCCGGGGCCACTCGGTTCATTCGCTCAAAACACTGCCCAGCAGAACCTTACTGCAAGTGCCTGAAGGAGCAGCGATGCTACGTTTGCCTGAACGCTGAGCAAACCGTAGATGAATTCGCAAACCTGAATTCACAGGGTCAAAGGAGAAGAAAGGAGCGCTTGGCATTTCGAGGTTTTGTTTTGCAATTTCAAGGCATATAATGCAAACTCGTCCCCGCCGCAGCTCACCCACCCTGTCTTGCTCAAGTGTGAGGCTGCTGCCAGGGCTGGGGACCCCGGAAAGGCGGAGGGTAGCTCTATGCTAATATTATTACAGCGTTCTGAATCCTGAAACACCATTACAAAACACACCCTCCAGGCAATTTACTCCAAACTTATCGTCTAACCATGTAAACCAGCCATAACCTAAAACTATTACTAGAGAAGGGCGGGGGAGGCTCCTACAGATTTTGTTGTAAAACACACTGCTTTTCCTGGGAAACCGGGCAGTATTTTTTAGAAATAATAAACTTCGTTATTTACTTATTTAACTTACGATAGCCACGCAAACTAAGCAAAAGCTTCACTTCCATGCCATCATTTCAGGCAAAATCCAACTTACTTCAAGTACATCCTTTAGCAACAGGCAGGAAAGCTGCTCAGTTAACATTCCTTTCTCACACTCCCACTGTCTTTCATTTGAAAACGATGTGCAAAATCAGATCAAAAGACTAAAACCAGAAGAAAACGGCTACTTCTAAAAAAGATACTCGGAGGCGTTTTGATCTGTTCCATCTACTAAAAACAAAAAAAAGATAGCGAACGTCAAAAGATGCAATAATACAAAGTGAAGATGTGAAAAACCCCTCTCTGCTCTCCCAGCAAGATAATTTCCATCTCAGCTTTCCCTTTCTCTGCTCACTTTTAAGAAGTTCCAAATTCTTTCATAAGAGGCCGATGAAAGGCAAATAAAACCCTAACGTTTTCCCCAACTCCTGCTCCCAATTTCAAGAGGAAGTAGAAATAATATCGGAAGAAAAAGAAATACTTTTACCGAGATGAGAAAGGGGATTATGCTGACCAAACGGCAAAACTCGAGTGCATTTAAAGCGCACAAAACTCGGCTAAAAAACAGAAGTCGCCTCCCAGGAGCCAAGTGACTTTTAAGAAGTGTTTCGGCAGAGCCAGGCGAAGCGAACGCTTAGATATTTGCTGGCTCACGAAGAGGGAGTCCCAGGGATTTGGGGAGCCGGGTAAGTGCTCGCAGAGGCACGACAACATCCCGCAAACTTTCCAACTTGATTTATCGCTCGGAGCCCGGGTCCCTCTCCCCGCGCAGCCGAGGGGCACCGGCACCGCCGCTCCCGGGGCCGCCGCCGCGACGGGCCGGGCCGGGCAGCGGCTCGGCG
>VYZM01011961.1:0-66052 GCA_013398915.1 Dromas ardeola | reverse complement strand
CGCTGGGGCTCCGCCGGGGTCGGCGGTCCCCGGTCCGCCCGGGGTCGCCGTCTGTGCCTGGTCCCGAACGTTTACAGCAGCGGGACCCCGCGGCCACCGCGCTCCTACCCTGTCACACGTCCTGCATCAAACTTTTACGCCCGGGTGTTACTTGCAGAGGAGGAGCCTCTTTCAAACAAAAATCACGATCTTGAAATAAAAAGTCCAGTTGCAAAGAGGCTACAGACGACGCTATTTTTAATGTCTCGTGTACCCGATGATACACGCACACGGGGGACGGAGGGAGCCCGTTCCCCACGCTCGCTGCTCCCCGCGCCCCTTCGCGTCTCACTCGGGGCCGTGCGGGAAAAGTTACTCGGCAAAAGCAGCGGAGCGGGGAGAAGCGGGAGCGCAGGCGGCTTCTTTCCCTCCACCCTGACCCATCCAGTGCTCTCTCCTCCCACTCCCCCCGCTGGATTATTTACTCTGCTATAGCAGCTACTCCTTTTTCACGTATTAATATTAACAAACGCTCTGTAAAAGCAAGAGGCTGATCAGATACAACTCATTTCAATTTCAAATGAGCCGGTAAAACCTAGAGAGCGAGCGAGAGGAGAAGGGAGAGAGGGAGAAATCTTCCCATTCGAGGAACCGGCTCACTTGCGTTTTCTTCTCATTATTAAACGAAAGAGACTGTAAAACGTTTAGGGAGAAGGGTGAAAAAACCCAAGAGCCGCAAAAAACAAACAAACAAACGCATACGAACCGAAAAAGCCTCCCAGGTGCCACTCCAGTATTTAGTCAGCGGTGCAAAGTGGTCACTGACGCTTCTTTTCATTTCTGCACAGGGCGAGCCCCCTCCCTCCCCGCAGCATTTGGTACAGTAGATTTTAAGAAAAAGACAAACGAAGCTATCAGCGGGGATGATGTTGAAGAATGAAGATAATAATGTTGCTATAGGTGGTACTTCACATGACATTATTTTTCACTGAATATTTAAAGAGATGTTTCGGCAGAGATGGATACACTCAGCGCAGGCTATCACCCTCCTTACCCTGAGACAGTGGGAAAGAAACCGAACCTGAACGTATAGGAACGCACACGGTACTTAGAGCTACCCACACGTAGATGCACACAAAATACCCACGCGGATCTATTTACACATCTGCGTCTGTATTTCTAACTGTATCCATCGCTCCATTAGCTTCTCACGCTTTCTAATCTAGCCGCTCTCCCAAAATTATTCGCGTTTACAATTTCATTATACATTTGTCGATTAAGCTTAAGACAAATTTCCCCAGATGCGCAGTACCTTTGCTTCGTAGCTGGAAAAAGGCGGCCGTGGACTGGTAATTAAAAAGCAACAACAGCAACAACAAGAAGAAAAACAGCGGTTTAAAGAAAAATAAATTAATCTGGAGAAATTAAGTTTTATAACTTTTTTTTTTTCGTTTCTTTTCTCCCTCGCTAGCGTATAAAGCGGCGCCTGGTATTTCATCTAGGACCGCTTGATTATTTATTGTTTGTTTTCCTCTCCTTCGCTGGGGGCCGGGAGGGGTGGGGAAAGGGTGGGGGCAGAGCAGCATTGCCAGGGCTAGAGAAAAATCGGTCTTTATTGTTGTTGATAGCAATACATCAATTAAACGTCATTGTCTCTAACAGAAGTTGTGAGAGTTCACAAGCGTAAATACTCTGATCTTGGGTTTTCCCTCTCGAAGCTCCAAATGACAGTGACAGATATTTTTCCCTCCCTGCCACACCTTGGAGATTTTTTTATTCCCCCCCCTCCCCGGATTATTCTTTTTAATGGAGGTGGGAGGCTTTCTAATGTGCTTCAATGCAAATCAGCCTGGCTGGAAGACACCCGTTGTGGGGATCGATCTCCAGTTCATTGAGATGAGCACTGAAGGGAGATGGTAAACAGGGGATAATTTGCAGTTCATTCTACTGAGAGACGATTTCAATGAGATGCAACACACTAGACTGGATTATTGTTATTAAGGCTTGCGATCAGACACAACACCCTTAACACGCAGGGGTTAAAAGCTACACAATCCCCACATAGTTATAATACATCGTTAATAACGATCTGGGGGGGGGGAGGGGGGCGGAATCCAATTGATTTCATATTTTCTGCAAATTTTCACCTC
Source organism: Dromas ardeola (assembly GCA_013398915.1). NCBI lineage: Eukaryota > Metazoa > Chordata > Aves > Charadriiformes > Dromadidae > Dromas > Dromas ardeola. Next base: position 63,923 of record VYZM01011961.1, on the reverse strand, counting down.
CGGAGCCGCTCGGAGGGCGGACTGCGGCGGAGCAGCGGCTCTGCCGGCGAAGGCAGCCCCAGGGTCAGCCCGACCTGCGGCACCGCCTCGGCTCCGCGCCTCCTCGGCGCAGAAATTAAAGCACTGGCAAGAAAACGCTGTCTCTGTATAATCCAACCATTCACGTTTCCACACTGCAAAAATACCCGCTTTTCAGTTAGCAGGGCAGTTGGGTTTTTTTCCTTCCCCCCCTCTCTTCCTCTTAAGTCTTCTATGTTCTCCTTTTGCCTTTTTTTTTTTTTTTAAACTAAAAAAGATACACCGCAGGAGAGTTTGAAACGTCGCTACAGCTGACCTCTCAAGTAAGCCGTTTTTCAGCTAACACAGGTTACATATATTTTAGAAACGCGTGTAATTAGGGGCTTCCAGATGCTGCAGTCAGCTGGGAACTTGGCTTTGTGCTCCGATGTATAATAAACTTTTGAGACAGTCCTGGGGCGCAGCTACCCAGGGGCAGCGAGCCCCAGCCATCCCGAATGGCTTTATCATCAATAGCCTGGATCACGCTATTCAATATGAACATTGCAAGTCCTGTGACTGTGTGGGTTTAGGTATGACTACTTCTGTGGACATGCTGTCAGCACCCCCTCTAACCCCCCTTTGCTCTCTTTTTTTTAAAAAAAAATCTAATAATAATTCCCCTTAAAAAAAAAAGAGGGGGCACCAGAATTGAATCCTTCTCCATTATTACTGACAACTAATAATTGATCATTGCTCAAACCCACAAGCTTTTAGCCGCATAACTGAATCGTAAGCAATACGGGTTGAGCCAAAGGAAAACGGAAAAAAAAAAAACAGAGGGAAAGAGCCTCTCCCTCTCTCTCTTCCCCAAATCCCGGAGAATCGCAGCGATGGGGAACTCCCCCGTCCCCGAGATAAAAATGAACATGACTAATGCCATAACCGGCCAAGGTGGGATTATTTAATTCAATTCTTCCTTTACACATTTGCTGCCTTTTGTTTGACCTGATGGCTGGCAAATTTTTACACCTAGCTGTCCCTTTTGAGTTTATTGATGAAGGTGCTTCTGAAATGATTATCAAGAGATTTACAGCCATCACTACCCACCTACGGGAAAAGTAGTAAAATCAATCCCTCAATCAATCAGACCCCTCTGTGCATATCTTTTTAATCTGCTCTTTTAGCTGTTTTATTACAACACGAGCATTAAATATGTTTGTTTCAAATTTAACACGAATGCCTCTGAAGGACTCTGTCAATTTAGACATAAATCATGAAGTAAACAATCTGGATGGAAAATCCACTTTCTCAGGCAGGAGAGTTAAAAACCAAGGAATAATAATAATAAAAAAAAAAACAAACCAGCAATATCCCACATCAGTGTATAGGCAATTACTCTGTACGTACAGCCCACGATGCAGAAAAAAACCGTACAGAAAGCTAAATATGCAGCACCGCAAAATACTTCCATACACTTTTACATGAATACACAGAGAACCTAGAGAGTGCTAGTAATTACAAATACTCTCACATCCTAAAGACTATCATTATTTCCTCTATTTGATATCTTTTTTATAGCAGAATGTCTTATTTCCCATGTAAAAATTTTTTTATTATTATTAAATGCCATACACTTGAGAAAATATCTTAATTCCAATATTATTATTGATCCCAAGGTATCACTCTATCCTTTATATACTTTTTTCCAGGTTAAATAAATAAATTAGAGGGTATTCCAGGTAGGCTGCTCAGGTCAGGTATCTTTCCCACTGATGTGTTACACAGTGGTCATCATATATGGACAGAATGAGTCTATTAGTTCTATAGAGAAGCAAGAATTTTATTTGATGCTACAGGGGAAGTTTTCTCTGCAAGCCACATGCCTTTACATCCCAGTTTAATTTTTTTTTTTTTTTTTAATATCCTTGTGTATCACAGCCATATAAAGTTACCGTGTGCCTCCACCAGAAAGCCAGAAGTTTAGCAATGAAGTAACAGAGATTTCTCCAGCCTTAGATATAAAATTTTTAAAACCATTCTGGGCTGCAAAGACATCTTCCAAAGACATATTGTGATGTCTCTCATCACAGAAATAACTTTGGGTAGAACAAAAAAAAAAAAAAAAAAAAAGACACTGAAATATGTACATGTCAAAAGAAGAGTAATGAAAAAATACGTCTGATATCGGATGATGAGATATAACTAGCTATCAGTCAAGATTTCCTCCAAACATCTTGCTTTAAGAAAAGTGCCTTTATACAGTAGGAGAACTTCACAGTCATGATTGCAGTGCAGCCGGGTATCTATTCACGAGAGTCTCAGTGTAAGTTTTTTTAAAAATTTCACAGCTATCATTTCTTTATCAAAGTACTATTTAAAATAGTATAAAATATGGAGGGGGGAGCCATTTAAAAGCATATGAAGGAGTAGGACTGAGGGATGTATTTTCCAGGATATTTAAGTAAAAAAACGATGTTCTTAAAAAAATATTCCCTTAGGATTTACTTACCTTTGAAACAAAATCACACAGAAATTCTGTAGTCTGTCAAAATACAAATACAAGGCCAAAATTTCACATGGCAATTTCCTCTGAAATAGAACCTACAGCTGATTTTCAATAAGGTAGTCACCTAACAAAGTAAGACCTGTTGTCGTCACAAAAAGATTTTCACTGTCAAATCAGATTTACAGAGTGTGCATTTTTATTTACATTTTAAGGTTTCATTTTAATCTGGAGAATATGCAGCAGTTATGGGATAAACATGTCTCAAACCCCAGGGGAAAAGTTGCCTGTAGAGTCCCAAGTTTCTTGGCTGATAAAATGAACCCGACAACACCTCTCATTTTCATGACATATTTTTGATTCAAATACAGTGGAAGTATTTGTGAGCACATACATTTTGTTTGCATAATATTGAGGTGCCCTGATTAATGCGTGGTGTTTACAACGTGAAAATTGTCATGCTTTTTGCATCAACACAAGCAGCTGGCCTGGCAGCCACTAGTTGCAATAAAGTAAATGTCTCATGAATAATGTTCCGCTTTCCATGCCTGAGCTAGGTACAGTCCTCTCGATCCACATTTTTGCCCCCAGTTTGGGCCAGCCTGTTAACAGAATTGCTCTGCAATGGCAGTGTGGGAAACGTACCTCTCAGAGCGTAAATATGTTTGCTCACAGCCTCGCACACACGTTATCTGGGTCTTGTGGGGAGCCCTTTTCCTCCTGGAGCCATCTCATCCCCCAGCCACATTTTTGCAGGTTGCTTTTCTTCCCACTAGGGATCATTTAATGTTCAGATGGCAACAACAGCCATCACCGACCTCAAAAGGTAACTCCAGGAGTTTCTGATTTATTAGAATAATTCTGCAGCAGGAACGAGGAGGAAGAGCTGGGCCCTGAGCTGCCAGCCAGCTCTTACTGAACTATCAGCAGATACTGCATCAGTCACCCAGAGATAGCCTGGAAAACTACTGCTCCATAAACCCGAGATCATACAGTTGCCACCTAGAAAATGAAACTCACAATTTCCTTTCCCTCCCTAGGAAAAGCTCAAGCCGCAAGATTCAAACAGACTTAAAAAAGACCCTTCCTCACAAATCCAGAAACCAGATTTGGGGTTAGAAAAATTGTTTCCATCCTTTACATGCTTTATACGGTGAGCTTGGATGTTCATCCTGGCTGTACAAACTATTTTTTGAATCTCACCCAGAGTTACTTATTGTGTGTTTTGGTCCTTCTTCACAGAACTTCAAACTCCATCTCCAATGGAGTGTCCAGGATTGCAGAACATGTTTATTTGCATGTTGTAAGCGGCTTTCTGCTGTCGAGCCGGCTCTCCCCAGGACTGTACGCAATCACTAAGCTCATCTGAGCTCACTCCTAGCTACTGACACCCTAGAAGCACCGCCTGAATAAGGATTTAAAGCTTGAGTAAGTTTTAGATCATACTACAGGCATTTGGTGCTAATATCACACATGCAAAGACAAATGTAGCTCCCGTCTGGACTGGTTCAGCAATTCAACCGTCATTACGTCATGTACATACTGCAACAGGCAAAGCAAGAGGGGGAGAATCATACTTGAATACAACAGGAAAACTTACATCAAACACCGCTGCTTATTCTACACCCATTTGGAAAGCTCAAGGATACGTCATATGCTCACTTCTGAGACCATGAAAAGCCACTTTTCTTGTCCTCAGAAGCTGGCAATGCAAATGCCCAATCCTAAACGCGTTATCGGTGAAATTCATCCTCGTGCAGGAAGCAGAGCACCGACAAGGCAACGCTGGCAGCGTTCCAGTCTAGAACTGCACATGAGCAAATTTCCAGCAGGGGCTAACTGTGATGATCGAATCCGTAGTTTCCGCCCACCGTCTGTCACTGTCCTGTGCCTGGAAGACACTGTCCCGCCAGCCGAACCGGGGCGATGGGCGGGTGGGCTCTCCCAGCCTGTGTCGGGCTGGCGTTAGCAAAAATGTTTGCGTGACATCCTCCACCAGCAAGGGATAGAAATCTGCGTGGGACGACAGTGCGTGGTACGGTAACTTCTTAAGCTGTTCCAGCTGTTTGCAAATAAAGTATGCGTCCAAGCCCCCAGTCTATACAAACTGATTTCTGAGAGGAGCTGGGTTTGTGGTAGTGTGCCAGATCAGGCCCATTACTAACTTCAGACGAGTGTAACCAACACTCACACAGAAAAAAAACCTAGAGAAGGCACCACTGACAATGATTAGCATGTACATAACATACCTCTTAGTAAGATGTCTTTTGCTAATAGGTTTAGCGGAGAGTTGCATACCTTTGCACTCCCGTACATTTTAGGGCTTGAAGGCACTTGCTCTCTCTAAAGTTTACTCAACCTGGCTTCTTCTGCAGTTGAAGCGGCTTCCATTTTTATGCTGCACCAAAGCAGAAGCAAAGCTCTAATATGCAAGAATTACAGTTTCATGAAAATATAGAGCCAAATGCATTGTAAATGTACTGAATTAAGTGGAATTAAACAAAAGATAAATACGGTTCGTTCCCTCCTCCCCCTTCAGCACTGTCCCCTCTGACGCTGTACATGTAATCTCACGAGACAATAACATTGCTGCGTGGACTCTGTTCAAGCAGTACCATTCACTTACTCTTTGTTTCACTCCTAGAATTTTCTAATAGCAGAATTCACTTTCAGCCAGTGCTGCTCTCCGGGGGCCGCCAGACCTGCTGCTCCTTTGCCCCGCCGGTAATGGATTGCGCCGGAGTAGGACAAGACCTGCCCATGGTCAGCGATGGGAGTCACACCCAGCAGAAGCAATTAGGTAAACTCAGCGCAAAGGTAAAAAGTGAGATGGACGTAAGCCTAACGGGGGAGAGATAGGTACATCTACAGTCAGGGCCAGCACTGCCACCACCAGCCACGCAGAGCGTCCAGCTGCCTAGGGCTGCAGAATGTTTAGTAACACTTTCCTGAGCTAGTGACTGTGCCTTGCGAGGGGCCTACGTTTAATGTTTTGCCTAGAGCAACAAAATCCTGTGGCTGGTGCTGGATGCCATATTCAGGGAAGCCTGCAGGAATTGCCTGCTGGTGACTGGGAAAGCACTCACTGCTTCTCTAAGGAAAACAACTATGACATTTAGGACTTCAGCTCCCTAAACCACCTGTTCAGATCTGCTAATCACGGGTAATCTTGGCTTTTCAAGGGGATTACTCAAAGACAACAGAAATACTAAATAACCAAAGACAAAAACTGTTACTGGTAATCGGCATCCATTTCTTGTGATAGCACGCAATTACTTTTGCAATAATTGTAACCAGTAACACACTACAGAAAGTTCTCATGGGACCGACTCTCCTTCCAGAAATGAACTGTAGAATATGCTTTGCATTTCTTATTATTCTACTTCCTTATTGTCATTCTCATAAAATCAATCAAAATGATAACTGGAATATCTACAAACAGCCAGAATTTAAGCTGGAAGAATTATACACAAGTATATCATCACTGGAAGTGTATCTGCCTTAAGGAGCTATGTATCACTACAGTGAATGCGATGTTCTGTGCTTGAAGCATTGGCATATATCTACGAGATTATACTAATTTCTTTGTAGAAAGGTGACATTATGGAATACTGTTTGGAAACATGCATGTTATAAAACTAAAAATAGATATATGCTACAAAATTTGAAATTAATTGAAAATACTTTCATTTTGTGACAAACCGTATTGTAGATGTTTACATTGTATTCAATAAATATTAGCCACAAATCCTAATCTAACTCCAGATTTCACTTGGCCCAAGACTTTGGGAAAATCCAGGTGTCAGCCCAAATTTTGTACCCCTTTGACTACTAATTCCAGTCCCCATTTTGGTAGGTAAACCCTCAGCGGTGGGGCCACGTGGCCAAGGAACAGGGCCAAAACTGCTTTGGAGGCACTTGGCCTCAGTGCTCCAATGGTCCTGTTTGCTTGTGGATCCTATGATTTCAGGATGTCCAGGAGGTTTGCGCGTGAATCTTGTCATCATCTTAGAGGAATACAACGGAAATTTTGTAAAGTTTCCCCTAAAGCATTTTTTTCAATCCACATGGATGTTGCTGGATAGGGACTTAGGCTATCCCAATAGAAAACAGCTGCGCTTTTCAATACATAGCACACAAATTTATCAAGTGGCTCAAATGCAATGTATGCTAGCTTCCTTGAAAATGAAAGGCTGGATGAGATGATCTTTCAAGGTCCCTTCCCACCTGGGCTGTTCTGTGATTCTATGACAGGGCAACACGATTTTACACTGGACTGTATTATTTGCATATTTACTGCTTTATTATATCTTTCAAAATCAAATAACCAATATAATTTTGACTTTATTGTGGAAAGAATGAAACTGCTTGACTGACACATGATGGTGAACTAACTGCATTAGAAGCTCTGGCTCTTTTATTTCTCTTTCACTCAGAAAAGGGCAAAAAATCTGGATTTGTTCTGTACAAAATTGCAATACTGCAGGCTAAAACTTTCCCTCTCAATCTAAAAACTTTCCTTCTCAATTTAAATTCATTTTAAATTGTTATGCTTTACAAACTTCCAAATGGGATTCTAATTGTTGACAGACATTTTACATTACATGTGTCTATCACTTTGATTTAATATGCATTTTCAATGAAATTTAAAAAAGGCCTCTAAGGTGGCAATTTAACAGCAAGACATGCTGTGAATTTTAGATATAAAAAATATCTAGTTTTCAAGGGTTTTTGCTACATGTGAAAATGGCCCTCCAGAAAAAAAAAAAAAAAATCAGAGAACGTCTGTATGGCTGAATTATCAGACGCTAAATATCTCCAAGAATATTACCTACTGTTTTAGTCAATCACAGTCATCAGAGGCAAACCAGATTTTACATTTATGCAGCATTTCAGTAGTGCACTTCAAAAAGTATTAACCATGAAAGAAATAAAATGTATTTGGAAACCCTATGTCTGGTTTATTACATCTCATGACCTGATTTAATTTTCTTCTACAGAAAACCCGCATTGAAATGTCTGTAAGTAATAGGTACTCCTTGTCAACTTTGATAAGAGACATTTGAAAGGAATTCCAAATGTATTCTGAAAGATAAGAGCAAAGCTAGCTTTTCTGTGTCCCTGTAAGAGTGGAAGCCAGACCTAGGAGAGCACACAAGCTACAGAAGAGACCTGTTCTATATCAAGTCTACTTTTGAAATCATCAGAACTGTAGTTAATATATTGGCCTTAATCTATAGACATCGACGGCACAGTGGGAACAACTCTGCATCTTTAACTTAGAATTTGTTAAACTAAATATTAGCTACTTTTAAATACTTGCATTTTCTTCATAACTTTAATACAAACATCTTGGCTTTGGCAGATTTTATATAAATAGCTTTAGATCATCCTGGTTTAGCAGTCCTGCAGGGTGTCCCAAAAACTACACTTGATGGCAAGAATAAACAATCATTAAACTTCAAAGGCTGCCAAAAAGTCTAGTTATTTTGATTTAGGGGAATCATTTAAATTAATCCCTATGTTTGTGTAGAAAATATGTAATGTAATCCATTTCTCTGTCTCCAGCTTCAAGTCACTTACCATTGCATTGGAAAAAAAAATTGCTTTACTAATGTTTCCTGTCTTGAAAAACTGGGGAAAAAAATGAAGACTGCATATCTTTTTAAAGAATTCTGGAGAAACAAATATTATAATACACAACTGTGTACTTGTATCTCCACATAACTGCTGTTAAAACGAACACACACAACAGAGCTCTTCAGTGGGAGCAGTAAAACCAGGTTTTATGTGTGTGTATGTGTATATATATATGTATATAATCTTTTTTTAACAAAAGAGCCAATTACTTTTTTTTTTGAATGGCTTTCTGCCTTAGCACCCCAGCTCAGCTGAGTACTGTTGTGCTACAGAAAACTCATGGTCACCTTTGTAACGTACCTTCTTTTTTGCTAAGCCCCTTTTAAAATTGGGAAGAAACTTTAATAGGATGAAGACTTGTTTTAATTTTTTGATTTAAAATTAATCACTCTTCAGCTGAAAGAAGTATGTAGAGCATACTCTGTTAGAGGCACCAAGGAAAAAATAGAAGGAATGAGAACCTCAGCTATTGTAAATCACTGTAATGCCACCGAAGCCAATAGGACTACGTCAATTTAGACTAGCCGAGGTTGTGGCCTAATATTTGTTCTGAAATGTTGAGGCTATAGCCATATCCCTGAGCTGTATAAATATTTGTTGAAAGCTGACTGTTAGGGTGCAGGGGGTGGATTGCTCATCAGCACAGAGTTAGGAGCCTTGTCTTTTCACCTTCCTTAAGGAAACCTTCCATTTTTTCCGGGTGGGAATTTTGCCTGAGTAAAGAGTACAGATAGATCCTTCTTACTTTGTGCGGGGATTATACTGTGTACAGTAAAACAGTAATTTTCATCTGGACTTTTGAACTTGCCCCCGTCTGACTGTCCTACACTGATTCACGCAACATACTGTACATGAATGACCAGTAATGTTTACAAAATGAATTAGTTTGACTCCAACTCTCCAGCCAGAAAGTAATCAAAGTGAAGAGCCAAGCTATTTCTGAAATTCCAGCTTCCCGAGCTAGAAACTGCATGCCCTGTCTCAGTAATCAGCGTATTAATGTAAAATGTACGTGTTCTATACTGGAGGACAATTAATAACAGCGGTGATTCTGAGCAGTATACACACATTAACTATTCCACCCCCCTACTGCTCTTGTGTGGTGGGCAAGTCTGATTGCAGCGTATGGTACAGAGACAAAAAAAACTGAAAATATCTATCAGTAAGTGATTAACCTGCAAGTTGTAGTGTTTTTTATTTTCCCTAAATTAAATTCCAGTTAACATTTTATTTCACTTCTTTCAAAGCCAATACATGTATTCGTAGACATATATTCAGGAGTCGTCTTATGCAAATATTTTTAGTAGGGGTATTCATAGCTGGTGTCCCTAAAGTCTTGGAAGCTCTGGTTTATTTTCTCATCAACCGCCCTAATTTAAGCATTCAGCAACATCAGAACCATCCTCAGAATAATCTCATCCTATAAAACCCATCAGCCTTTGTTAGATTCAACATAAAAATTATTATGAAAGAAAACAATGTTATTTAAGCATTTTCTTTGGTATAGTCTGAAACTCAAAATGGGTCACTGAAATTTCCCTCAGAAAACCAGCCTCCTAATCTGAAACGCACCACTTCATATAAAGCTGGAGATGTCTCAGAACCAAACTGTTTGCTGCTGTAAACAGTTAGAGCTCCACAGAGGGAGCGTATGAAATAAGGCTCTGTTGATTTTCCAGCTGAGCACCTGAACCGCTTCCCCCGCCCTAGTCAGTTAAAGCAAAATTAAAAGAAAAATAAACCCTGATTAGCATGTGAGCTCTTAATTTGATGCAAATCGGCACAACTCTACTGGATACCTGACTTAAGCAGAGTTATAATGGGACTTACCACCAAGAAGGTCTGGGCCAGGGTGTTTTAATGGTGATTCCGTGTGGGTGGGTGAGAACCTGATTCTTCATCCTTATTCAGGCTGGAAACAGGGAATGCGCTACAGAACTATAGATCAGTTGAGAAATTGATTTTTTGCAGGGAGGGAGGCTAAAGAGGCTCAGTTCTTCCAAAATTAGCAACAGCTCGTGTGGCGTATAGCTCAGGTCAAATGACAAGTGACCAGGATGCTGCCCAACACCTCCCCATCTATATCACAGCTGCATCCAGCCCCTGCTAGCTTTTATTTCCAGACTAAGCTTGCAAATCCAGAGGACTGGTAAAAATGAATAACACCTGAATAAAAGAACTTGGCAGGATATCTTTAACATTACCTAAAAATCAGAGGTTAATAAATAGTTAAATTTAGCTGTAGCTTCTCTTAAGTAGTTTAAACGTAAGTCAATATTTTTGTCTTTTGTTGTCTAAGGTTTTCTACAGGAGCACAGAAAATTTCATCAATGATCTTTCCACACTTTATAGCATTATGCCTTTGTACTGTTATCCATCTGTCCCCTTATCTAATGTGTTATCAGCTGTATGAAAATAACTACCCGTCCCTTCACCCCACAGCAAGTATCAATAGGAAGAATGACAGTGGCTAGTTTGCACACTTGAAATGGTTTATTTGTTGCAATCCTGCGCACAAGATGTTTATCAGTAAGCACCAGACAGCCATGCAGAAGAAGGAGCCTTAATTCTGTCTGAGACAGCCTCTTATTGCTATTGATAGTTAGCATCAGTGTCCAGTCTGAGAAATGGAAGTGCTGCAGGCAACTTCAGTCAAGACACCCTATTGATCTACTGCTTCCTTTGCTTCCCTGAAGCTAGAGAAGAAAAATAAAAAGGGGAGGAAAAGGCTGCTGTACGAGGGGCAATGCAGCAGTCTATGACTTACCATCATTCAAAAGGGGTGTGTATGTGCATGGATATTCCTGATATTCAGTGCCTCAGACAACTGTAAATCACATGCACAGCCATGATAAATATAAATGTCAATGTGTTGGAAATGTCCTTTATATAAGAGGTGTCACTAGAACTACATTTTTAGCATGAAACATTTTTGCTGCTTTTTATTTTTCATTGACTTATTGTGCTTCTGTTATATCCTGTCTAACACAATCAATCTAAAGCATAATATCTGAGAGTCCTATTCATAAATAATACATATTTGGGTCATTTTCATTTGTATTCTACAATGAAGATTTACAAGCCAGAAACAAAACAAGAAACAATGTGTGGAATGCTCTTATTCAGTGGATAAGAATATATTACTGTGATCAATTAATCTGCTTTTCTCTGCATTAGGTGGACATCTTTATGGTACATCCATAAGAGTTTATAACTTCGAAGAGACAGAATCAGCTCTAAGGCTCTAACATAAAATGCCTGCACTCAGAAAAGAGAAACTTTTCCAAAGTTTTTTTTTCCAATGGGAAATGTGTTAATTTTGGCAAACTCAACCACAGCAATACCCCATCTATCAACACAGTATGTCGCGCTGCCCTATATACTACCTCTCATGGTAAATGAAACAAAACATTGACTACATTATACCATAGATAAAAGTCAAAATAATATTTCTGGGGATTTCTATATTGCCATTCATACAAAGATAGTCACATTCTACTACAAACCGTTAAAATTAATTCTACAGGAGGGCAAACTGACACACAGAAAGGTCCCAACTCAACTTTTTTTGGCCAAAAGTTAGTAGACAAAATTAAGTAAAAAAAATTAAATCTATGTGCACATAAATTGCGGGAGTAAATCATAACAAGAAAGGTGAAAGAAAGACTTAAACCGGTATTTGTATTCCAACATCTCATATAAGAAACTACAGTCACCCGTGCAGTCACCAGTAGAGCTGCTGTTCTGATGATGGGCCACGTCAGAGGAGCAGCAGTAATGGCCCAGGTATTTATAAATTTCGCCTGCACAGAAGGAGCAAAAGCTAGGTCTTGATAAGTGAAAAATCAGTCAATGTTATTTTAGGAAGGAAAGTCAGAATGTGCAAGACCTTTGCAGGCCATATAAACCGGTGAGAAAAAGTCGGGGTGAATGGTGGGGGAGAGGACAAGGCTGACCACTGCGGTGGTGCCCCGCTTTGCCTCGAGCACCGAGAGATGCAGGCTGTGCCGTGCTTAGTGCTCTGGACTGCGGTCCTCAAAGTGGGTTATTGTATTCGTTTTTCAACTCTGGAAATTTGCTACAAGCGCATCTCAGATAAAAAGTGAAATGAGTTTTGCAACTATGGCAAAAAAGCAATTTTACATTTCATAGGCCTTTTAAAACCCTTTTCAATAGAAAATAAAAATAACAGTAAGGGAAAAAAAAAGGCTACATTTCCATTCCCGTTTTTATAGTTTGACGTTGCAGATGTTTCTGGGTCAGAGGTGAACATGTCTTTAGGTGTCAAAAGATGCAATAACCTGAGTCAAAAATGGCCCAGTCCCCAGAACCGTGACTGTGTGCCAGAATATCCCCACCTCAGAAGCTTGCTGGCAGCAATGCGCTCCAGGTGTCTTACACTACACAGACCTGGTAGTCATTTTAATATTTTCCATGCTCAAGTAAATGGACTTGATGTGTGTTCATCAAATGTGGGAAAATCCCACAGAATTGTGTGCCATCTGTTTATAGGTAAAAGCTCTGCTTTGCTGACAATTTAGTGCAAAATCAGAAAACAGAATGAAAGCAAGCATGCTTTTGTTTTGTTCTGCTTTGGTTTTATAAATCTGAGGCTTAACGTCATATCAAAAAAACTAACAAAGTTCAAAGGTTCATTCTGTTTGGATAGCATTGTCCTTTTCAGATGTATGAATATTACCTGAGCCCCACGGAGCTCTTAAATCTGCACCACGTGGCTACAACCTGCAACCTAGTGAAGCCCTGAGCACAGGCAGGATTCGGCAGGACGTGGTGAGGGTGCGAGGGCCACCTCTTGGGCAGCTGGATGTCTGCACTGGTGCTCCGGACCTCTGGTTGGCCTCAAGTGAGAAACTCCAACTGAAGCAAAAACTGAAAGGCTCATTTAGAAAAAGCATCGCCTTATTTTATTTAACACCCAATACTGCATTTGCTTTTTTGTTAGAATTAAAGCCAAGTTTAATGCAATTGATATGGTAAACACCAAGCAAAGTGTCCATCTTTATTGTTTTGGTCTGTTTTAAACATGACTGTTGGACGAAAGGCAGTTATGTCTGAGGTCCTGGAGGCAGCTATGTTATTAAAAGAAAGGTTGTGGTCACAATAGTCTTCAGCATCAGTTGATACGCATCAGCCAGTCATCAGAAGAGGAATTTGGGACCTTTCTTGTCCTTACATTGCATGTGGAACATGCGCTTATACTTTTCTACAGAGAACCAATAACCAGAACTGGGAAATTTATTCCTGAATATGAGCGAGACGTTGTCAGAAGATGGTGTCAAAGACTGTTTCAGAAGCTTATTTTCATTATATCCCATCGGGGAGTGAGATCTTGTCTTGGGTGAAAGATGAGTTAACACAGCTGGCAGAGGAGAAAGACATCAGAAGAAAACAAATTGACAAAGCTGATCAAATCCAGACATATGGAATCTAAAATCTCAGATGGGGTTCAAGGTAAGCTAAAAGGACACTAGAGCATCAAATGCTGTTAAACCACCCAATACAACCTGAAGAGAAGACCGAACAAAATCTGTAGAGACATGCGCCAGATGCTCAGCAAGGTAGGTCAGTGTATCTCCATTGAGATAGGCTCTACTGCTTTACATGGGCTTAACCCTGCCCCTAATGGCCTAAAATAGATAATTTAACCTTGCCACCAGCATTGTATGAGGGGATAAAAGTTGAGAAAAAGAGTTTGAAAGTGCCTATGGTCAGTTAAATGGGAAAACAACGAGTTCCCCACAGTATAATCTACCCCATTTGCCAAAAGAGACAAGTTTTATATGTTTCAATCAGAAAAGTGCAACTCCTCCAGTAATGTGGCCGAGACATTTACTTTGAAAATGAGGAATCTTATTTCCAAGGTCAATCTGAGGTTTCCTGGGTTCAAACTGAAATACTTTGTGGGGCCAAAGGAATATTTACTGGGTTCCAGGGAGCAGGGAGTGGATGTGTAGTTTGAATATATTTCAAGTCAGCCTGGGAGGTCTTTTTGTTTTTATATATTTGTGTCTCCTCAGACAACCTTTTTTTTCCCCTGAGAAATTAGAAGTGAAGAAAATGATGGCATTTTTTGCCAGTACATTTCAGTTCGGTTATTTTCTGCATTGAACCAGAGAACCTGCATTATTGGCACCCTTTCCAGAATGTATTTCTTTCCAGTGCATCGTATGAAACCGTATAGTCAAATTTTGCCCAAGGGCTGCCATTCCTTCTGTGTTAAACTGGAAGGAGTTGCTTTATGTGACCTTTGACAGTGGGAGTGTTGGGAGAATGACATTATATGTTGTAGGGCTAGTGCTAGGCGGAGCCTTGTAGGCAGTCGTAAATTAAATGGCAGCATTTTACAAATGAGCTCCGTAATGAGTAGGTGATTGGAAGATGTGCTACTGCATGCTGGAGATTAACATCCGAATAGAGAAACTATCACATAGCCCAGGAATTGCAGTAAAAGGCGAAAAGAAATATTCAATATTATCAATCATATTTAAAAAAAAAAAAAGAGAACTTCTCACAGCTGCCAAAGGAGCTTGGGAGAATTAATGTGTTTGTGTCAAAAAGACTGAGAACAAGTGAAATAGGACTACAGTGATTGCCAGAATCTTACTTGCCTGGAGAGATAACATTGGACATCCAGTTTAACTAGGCAGGTGCCAAGAATCCTCTTGCGGATGCTATGGAGCAGCTTTCAAATGTAAGAATGTACAACAGCTCCCATCCTCTGGCCCTCTCTGTGGTTTCAGAGTTGCTCATTAAACCAGGGAAACCTCCAGTGAGGTGTGATGACCTGAAAACAGAGAGGAGCGAAAGAATCAATGTTTTAAGTAAAACAGCAATTATAAAAAGATCTACAGCTCCTTCCATGTCATCAGGTAAATTACCAGGAGTGGCATAAAGCACCTAAATCGGAGAAGGAGTGGAGGAAGGGGGAGTCGGGGGGAAAGAAGGTCCCTCGGGAGATATCTGATAGGATGCTTAGTCTGTGTAGAGGGCACAAGGTTAAGTGAAAATGAGATGAAGGAATGATCAGATATAGTCAGATCAGAGACAGTTAAATAAAGGAATGTGCTAACCTAAGACAAATGTGAAGAAGCGTGCCTGCGCTGAGTGTGCTGGTGCAGCCATTCTTCAGCAGTTCAAAACCAGAGAGGGGGAATTCCCAGTTCCCAGTCCACATCAGTCCCAGCTGAAGCACTTCCCAGCAAAGAAACAGAAGGGATAAGGACACAGGTTTAAGATTTTTCTCTGCTACTCCAATAGTGTAAAAGGATATTAAAATGCTTCTAATTACACCTCCATTTTTTGCAGGTCCCTTTTTGATACTGGCGTGATATAAATCATCCTTAGTGATGAGAAAGTAAGTCATGCCTGTGCCGTCTGTGGTTTTGGACAATGCGAAAGATGCTGTTTAAAGAATATGAGAAGTACTGAGAATTACTTGAAAGCTGCAAACTGTGTTGGTTGGCTAATGCTTTCATGGGTCGGGGAGCTCTCGTTAGAATGGGTTTCCATAACAACAAACAACATTTGGTTAAAAGAGGTGCATAATGTAGCAAATAAATGCTTGGGGGACAGTCTAGATAAAACTTAGCCTACTCAACAAAAATGGCCTGGGATAACAGACAGCACCAGAAAGCTCAAGAATTATTTGTACTGACCAGGTCTGGAAATGACCACAAGAATTTTGTTCAAAAGCCTTTGGTGGCTTACAGCCTTTAAATGTTTCTAAGAACAGCCTTAAATTTTTAAACATAATTCAGAGGTCAGTATTTTTTGTGTATCCTCAGGAGCTTAATTAACATACACGACTAGACCAGGGAATTAGGAAGTTGAACTTTAACTCGTCTGCTAGACGCTAATACCTGGGGAATACCCAAACAAGATTTCTGAAAATAAGTTTTGGTGCGCTCAACAATTTTGGTATTACAGCTTTTTGAGACAAGAAATCATTGTGTGCTTTTCACAAGGAGTTTGATTAGTCATGCCATTCACTAAATCTAGCTGAACTTCTTATCTTTAAGACAAACACAGATCCCACATATATTTATGCCGACCCTAAGCTACAATGAAAGAAGTGTGAGTCTGTAAATGAGGAGTTTCAAATGAAAGAGGTAGTTGAAGCATTTTGACCCTATTCAATCAAGGTCAATTTTCCTCTGAATTATACCTGTTTCCTTGTCTCGCATTTTAGATACCTTCCAAGTGTCTATCGACAGAGTTTATAAGTGGCGTTCAACAATGCAGAAGAAAGAAAGCTGCTCACAAAACTCCCCTTTCCCCATGTGATAAAAAACAGTGTTCCAGAGGAAGAGACAAAAGAGTGTTTGGGTCCCAGTCGTATGTGCCTATGGGAAAGGAGCGGTGAAAAGAGGCCAACAGCTCCGGGAAACAGGGAGGGGAGGGAAGAGCACAAATCAGCTTTATGAGCTAGCAAATGATGGATGGCTAAATGCCAATGGAGCGCAATACATACAATTGAGTTTGCATTGTTGCGATTATTAAAGGTTATTTTACTTTTAATTTTTTGTGGTAGGTGTTCTTTCTCCTTCCTTACAGAAACCCTTGATTTTCACTCACTAGATACTTAGATGCACCTGTCATACCCAAAAGGTGATTTCAGTTCTCGGATGCCAGGAAACCTTTCCGCTGATCAAAACACAGCTGCACGGGCTTGCTTGATCTATTAACGGGTGCCACAACTCTGGGCTATGTCTGTCTATACCTATGAAAATAGATATAATTAATATAACAGATATCATATGTATATGCAAATCCAGACAGTAAAAATGACTTATAGTAAGACAAGGTTTTCTTTCACCAAACCAAATCAAGGTGTCTGAATCACTTAATCAAGCACGTACAACCTGCACATGGACTACTGCTGCCACAGTGACATCAGCATGCTCTTAATTTATTTTATTTTACGTTGAGCTCATTTTTTAATGAAAGATCTTAAGAAACACAATTTTTTAAACATACTTCAATTAGCTTTTTCCAGGCTGTCACCTCTCCGCAGCCTTTAAAAAGCTCTTTCCATTATTTCCCACAAGTTGCTCGGACATAAGATGGCAGACCATAGGACTGCATGAATTGCCATTCAGTCAACACTGATCCTAGGTATTAAAACAATGAGCAACTTTCTATCTGTTTTATATAAAGTGCTTTCAGTGTAAGACAGGGAGCAGAATATTTTCTTATAAATAACCTTTTTATCCATTACAGAAATGGATACCGTCCCCTTTACTAACAAATAACAGAGAGAGGCAATATCTTCAGTGTGCTTTATTATATTAATACATTTTGCATTACAATTTTATCTTCTTCACTTTGACATTTATTTCCCCTTTAATGAGTCAAAACGCCTAGCCAAGAGCTCTTGACTTTAAGCACATTCTTAACATCAGCATATTAACTGTCACATTCGGGCTAATAGGCTTAACTTAGCTGTTGGAGATCTTTGTCAAACAAGACCTAAACCCCCTGATTTTAAAAAATTGATGTAAATGGAAACTTTCACTTTAGTGGCACTGGAAAGACAATAATGCTGCTTCATCATCATCATAATATGAACATTCAGTATTATGGTTTTGCTCCCAGATATCTTTATTTGTGATAAGCGCCTCTTCTTGTAAGAAAAGATACTGAACAAAAAGTAGTTTAACGGAGATTCTGAAGTCTTGATTTCAAACAGTTAGTCCATTACGAACCCTTCATTTCATTTCCTTTTGTATCGCGAGGGCAAACAATTGTTGTAGCTTTCACCATAAGCTCAAGCATAACATTTTAGCACACTGAGTTTAAGTGCATGCAGATGGGTGTAACGTCAACTTTTTTTACGGATACTACAAAAACAACTGTAAGCAAATTAATGCAAAAACAAGAGGGCACTTTTTCATAATCCTGGGTAATTCTTAGAAAAGTTTCAAAGGACCTCAGGTCCCTCTCAGGAATCTAGATGAAACAATTGCAGGTTTTGAATGTTTTTGAATTCTGACTCTTAAATCACATTAGCCTGAATCACATTATCAATGCAAGGGAAATCGTAAATGGAAATATACCGCAGAAGTGATTTATTTTTAAGAACAATTTTAGAATCAGATTCCTCATTAATTATCTCTGTTTCAATGGAAGGAGATAAAACAATCTACCTGGCATTTAGACAAAAGTCCCATCCTTTTCCTTCCCCTTAATTCAAAAGAACTCTGCAGAATTTGGGGTACCTTGAAAACCAATGGTAATAAATTTTCCGTATATACACCACTTCTTTTTTTCTACTAGAAGAGTGGTACATACAGTAGTTGAAATTTTCTGTGGATTTGATTTTTGCTCATAGATGGCTGAAGAGCTATTTCTACCCTTCTCAGAGCTCACTGCTCACAGGAGCATGTCTCGGTAGGTCAGAAGTACCTCTTGATGTCAGGGAAACTGAATGCACTCTTGAAGACTGGGTCCACCAAAGTGTTTCTATATTCAAGCTGTCTTTCAGTGGTTATGGTATTTCTGACTTCTTACTCTCTTCTTGTGAAACTGGGAGATAGTGTGTGCTTGCTTCCTTGTTTGCATGTATGAGGAAGTGAGAGAAAAAGATATAAGTTCTTTTGAGAATGTATGCCACATGAGATAATTCCATCTGCCTGCCTGATTTGGCGTCTTCAACTCAATTTCTCAGTTTCTCCTGATGAATAACCCAGCTTTTCCCAGTAATATGCACTGTTTAAGTGCTGGACATATGCTACAATAACAACACTTACAAATAATTACTCTAATGGGGTAAACGAATAATGCCAGTTAGATGGTGTGATGATGTTGCCATGACAAACTCCAGCTTTATGGAGTTGTTCATTTTTAAGCTTAAAAGCTTTCTGATATCCTTTGTCAGGCAACAATGTGACTTGACCACCTCAATTCATCAATCTCTCTCGCCAGATGCATATAGTCATGGACCATGCTCCTACTTAAGTCAAGATTTCAATCAACACCTAGTGCAGAACTAAGTTTAGGCTTAACTGTAAACACTTAGATATATTAAAGCTGATTTCCTCATGAATACTTATGAAATAATTTCATTGTTTATTTCCTGAGGAAACTTTAAAAGAACAGAAGTGTTGGTGTACACATGTACTTTGTTACACATTGTCAAATCAAGCCCTGGTTCAGAAGAAAACTTCAGCCTGCTGTTAACTCCGGGCTTATTAACCCCAGTTACCAAATACAATAGATTTACAGACATGTCTAAACTTAAGCTTAAGTTACATTCAGAATAGAAATGCTTTACTGAGCTGAGAGCTAAACTGAGGCATGCTCTTGGTCAACCAGAGAGGACAGAGTGTCTTGCTGGTGGAATATGTAGGTGAAAACAGGTCTGTGCAAGAGACTAAAATGTTTGGTGTCCTAATAGTACTTCTGGAATTGAATATCTATGAACATAATTCTTAATGCATTCACGTTAAGCTGTTCCTCCCAGCACTGTAATAGGTATTACAGTAATACTGAACAATAGAAATTAATTAGTATGATTTTAAAAAGCTTTACATGTGTTTAAAATTTAAACCTTATCACACCAGTGATACTAGCAATTCTGAAGGCCCTTTGTGCTTCTCACCCCTCCCCAACCAATTCAATCAACCAATCGACCAATGGATTTTTGCATTTTGTGGGTGATTTTGTTCCTTTCTGCACCACATCGTGACTCTAGAGAGAAAGAAATTCAGGAGTCAGGCAGCAAGTCATCAGTAAAATTTTCAGGTCTGCTGAAACAAAACCCACAGGTCCACTGAAAAAACCAGTATCGATGAGTTTATGATGATTCACATGTATCTGCACGATATTCTGTCAGAAGGGATGGATGCTCTTCATCCATTCTGGTATAAAAAATGAGACACATCAATATGCAATCTGGGCGTACCTCCTGATTTACTGCCACACTTTCCGTTCTGCAGCTGACCTGTGATAACCCCTTGCTCGCAGATAGGGAGAGGAAGCTGGCAGCAGTAACGATCCAGAAGTCTCCCAGACCTCAGCAGCAGTGCTTCCATGGTGAAAGACTTTCAGACAGAGACAGACCAGTGCTTTGTTAAATTAGGGACTTAAAACAGGAAAATGACTTGGGAAGCCACAAGTCAAAAGGATGGTGACTGTTACTGTAAAAGTCCTACCTGGTTCACCCAAACACAACCACCAGGGGATCAGAGTTTTTTACTGGATATTAACTCACCGAGATGTTTCTCCACGCACACTTTATGCTTCTTGTAACCCGTGAATTGTTTTCTCAGAGAGCACCCTTACCAGCCATTAGCACACTTGGTTGGAGTTGGAGGCCTGGCTGTAAAAAAGCACTTTCACAGGGTTGTACACTTGTTCCTCCTGCCTGATGTCTCAGTAACAGGCGCTTCAGTGCAGCTGCTGGAGCTTACAGCTTTCTCATTTGCTTGGATAGCTTCTTCACTGATGTTTAAGCTATAGTGATATCACTGCTAGAGTATGTCAGCCACTAACATCTTGGAAACAGAGGAGGAAAAGAGACAGACTTAAAATGCCCAGATGAAATAATAACGTTATGAATATTCTTATCGCCTTTTGGCCAAAGGCTATAGCAGCCCACAAAGGAACTCCATTGATTCGGTACCTCAATGGCGTTATGCTAGTACGTATGGTGTCCTGGAGTGTTAAAAAAGTAATCAGACTGGTAACTTCTAGTTAAGTAGTGATAGGTCAGAGAACAGAATCCTGTATGAACTTCAGCAAGTGAAAATTTTACCCAGTTGATACACGCTATTTAAAATACGAATTTTTAAAGACTTTTTTTTTTGTTGTTTTCAGACTCAAATTTCAAAATATTTGACAAGTTCCCAAACTTGCTTGTAAAAATCCCCAAGTCATGAGCCAGTCAGATAAAAATCTGTTCATTGTAAAAAAGGAAGGGGGTAGGGTGGGGAAGGAAAGGTTTGTTGATAAGTTTGCTACACTACTATTAAAACGTTTAACCACAGCCTGGAGCTCAAATCAGCATTCATGTGAAGTTCCCATTTATTATAGTATATGAAAAGTATTCAGCAGAACTATGTCTACATTCTGTGATATTGTTTTTGAAGGAGATGCACCCCAGTAATTAAGGTGTAAGACTAGATCCATTCCTTAGGAATACAGAGACGCGAGTGATAAAAACAGCCCAAAACTACACTCTGTCCCATTTAGAGTTTCTTGAGAACATACTCCTATTCAAAATAAGCAATAAAATAACACAGGAGAAAATGGACAAGGGAGAAATCACAAAGGCATTTATCAAGATGAATCTAGGACCACACTGACTTGTCTAGATCTATATAAAGAAAATGGCCTGCAAGTCACTCTGAAAGTGATGGGAACCCATGCTTCAAACACATGTCTTGAAAGAATGTCAGAAATCTCGTTCCTCTTTTGGCTGCGGTTACAGATGCTTTCTCCAGACAGTGCTCACTAGTTTCAATTGTCTGGAGTACTCAAAAATACAATTTCCCCTGGAAGATAGTCTGCATATGCTTACAATAAACAGTAACGAAATCAAATGACTTTCACTTCAGGATAAATACTTTCAAGTAAGTCTGTTAGAGACACTTATGGTAAATTGCTATTAATTAGTTTTTCCAATCTACTTAGGTTGTACTAATGAACACAATCACTTCTAACGTATTTATTCACAGGATAAATCCTGACGCTCTCTATATGCCTGTGAAAGGCCCAAGGTAAAATGGAGATATTCTGCTGCAGGAAGGCATGGGAGCCACTTTAGGACAGGTGAATGATCCTGCTGGTTTTCTGCATCTCTGAACTCTGCTGGTTGAGGAAGAGCCAGGAGAAGCTGCCTGCGCTCGCTGCCAGACAGCTGCCCTGTTGCCTGGGCTTCAGCGGGGCAAATTCCGTAGCTTTCTGGCCACAAAATATCTAAGTTACATAACATGGAAACTCTCAGCTCGGCAAAGCCAATGAAACCACATATTCCTATAACCGTTACTTCCCCTTTTTGCATGTTACCCGCTTGTAATGGCTTGTTGTAAATTATATGATAGTATCTCTAGAGATGGGAACTTCTTCTCTTATGCTTGTGAACATAACCCAACACCAAGAGGTCCCCAGCCCTGACGGGACGTTGCAGGGCATTACTGGAAGGACAGCAGTCATACTAATACCTCGCAACTCCCTTCCGCTAAGCCAAAATACGGAACAGAAGTAAGAATTAGAATTATGTCTATACCACAATTTAAAAACCAATAATGTTACCTTCAGCAATTTGAAGTTGGTTACTGGAAAATCCCTAGATGCAGCAGAGCAAAGCTCCTGGTAATTCGCTTCACCAAGTCCTAAATAGTGCTGAAATGCAATCCCATTACTTTTAGAAATTATTTGCTCTATTTTTGTGTAATTTTTCTTAACAGCTCTGAATACCTAAAGTAGTACTGCAGCAGACCATAAGGCCTAGATCTAGCTGAGAAACCTGCGTGCATCACATAAAGTGTATGATTCCACAACTCATTAAGTCTAATTTATGGCATATGTAATTAAGCACCTTTGAATTGAACCCAGGTCTCTAGAGATAATAACACTTAGAACTTATATGGGGCTTTTCATCTTCAAAGTGCTTTACAAACATTAACTAATTAACAACATAATAAGACATGAAAGGCCAATGTACTTACCCATAATGCTGCATAGCCTCTGTATAATTCAGATTTTGGCGTTTTTCAATGCAAGATCCAATCTGGGTGCACAAGGAGGATTTACCTGTGGTCTCCTTCACAATCAGAAAGCATGACTTTGTACATATCATATATCTGAATTCCCAGAGTACTTTCCTTCTCTGCTATTTATTGCTGAGTCAGAAGAAACAGCTGCCAACAGTGAAGGAAGGTACGGAAAAGAGCAGCTCACAGCAGCCTGAGGGTGTTTGAATTTCCTGGGCCAGAGTAATGGGGCCCAATGCAGGAAGGAGGTCCTGAAGAATTCACTGCACAAGATTTCTGGTACCACCTAAGTCCAAGTCCTTCCCAAGGTAAATCTAATAATAATTACACGAAGTGTCTACGGACTGGATAAACTATCAGAGAGGATCTTATTTCAGCTAAAATATACTTTACTGGTAAAACCTGCAATATTTTCTTGCTTCTCTCTGCTTTTCTGAAAAGTCTGAAATATGTATCCAGTTTGTTAGGTTTTGTTTTGTGGTTTGTTGTTTTTTTTTTTTTTTTATTGGTTGGTCTAGTTTACACACAAGCCTCTTGAGACAGCGTACATTTCCCTTATTGTCTCAGTGCATGTTTTCTTGATGAGAGCAATGTTGCAGATGTTATATCAGGTTACTTGAATCCCTCCTGAATGTTACTCATACAGAAAGATGAAGGATAAAAGGGGAGCAAATGATACGGACAGTTTAAGCGATCGGTCCTTCAGGCATCAGCCTGTGTCAGTGATCGTTTTCATGAGCTCAGCATGTTGACCATTGTCTGTGCATATGCTGTGCTTAAGCATCACCTGTCCACCAGCTAAAAAGATATCATGGCAGTGTCTCGTCTCTCTCCAGACAATGTCTGCCTCTGTCCCCTTGGGGATTCTACTGTGTACCAAAAACTGAGAATTTGGAGACCAGTGGAAAAATATACCAAGCATGTAAGAGAGAACTATGCATAGGTACCTCCTATACTCTGCACGTTAAAAAAACTCAAAACCAAAGGCAAATGACTCAGCCGTAGTGGTACAGGTGGAGCCCCTTGAGAAATTAAAGAAAATGAGACATACCACGGACCAGAAAACAAGATGTGTGTGGAACCAGCAGGCTTTTGTGCTTCCCCACAGACAAGCAGTCCAGAACAAACCCTGAAAGGTAACAATCTCACAGTAGTAAAATGCCTACAAGAGATCCTACGATAAACATAGGGTCTAATTAAAAGCGTTACAATTTTTAAATGCAAATGTAGAACAGAACTGTCAAAATGTTTTATCCCTAAAGTGTGAATGCTAACCTTCCCATACTTATTATATAGCAGTACATTTTAATTTGCCTGGAGCAGAGTCGAATAAAGCAAGCATCACAAACACAATCAAATGGATATTTGAAAGTACTGCTCTTCACAATAACTGTGTGTCTGAGCAAAGCTTCAAATGTTGATCAATTGATTACCAAAATCAAAGAATACATTTCCCAAATGAGCTTCTAGAAAGCACTCAATAGCACCAGAGAAAACAGCATAAAGCTCCACAGAACAGCAGACTTCTCTAAAATTGTTTACAAAGGCAATTTTTTACTGCTTTCCTGGTTTATAGCTTAGATCTGCACAGATCTAGAGTGAAGAATAAAGCACTTCTGATAAATCAATGGTTTGATTCAGTTTCAGTGTGGCAAATTTAGTTAAACAAAGATGGAAAACAGTTTGAAATGATCTAAAGTTATACTTTAAATCTTATGGCAAATCACAGTCTCTCTGCTACAATTGCTCAAATGACTTTTGAACCTTTAATAAACAAAATTACGGCAAAATATATAAAATGCTTTCTAATTGCAAACTATATGTGAACTCTCTTATTTCATAAGACACGACTCTTGATTTATTTTTCCTTAGACAGGTGTATTCACACTCATCTGCCCCTTTGGAATTTCCTTTCCTCACAAAATTGCCTGCAAGGGGAGTACTACGTGGTCCTTATAAAGGTACATAAAGGTGAGATGCTCAGAGTTACTATTTGCTCAGCAGAGGCCTCTGTTGAGCTAATCACAGTTCACAAGAGCGCTCATGGGTATTCTCCAGCTCCTCCCCACACTGGGACAGCTATTATTGAGAATGCCTAAATATTAACCATAACTACTGGTGTTCTGTCCATCTGCCATCTCCAGTGAGTTGGTTTCTGCTGCTGTCATGATGCCGTACTTCCATTGTTTCCTTTTTCATAAATGGGTTTCTCTGTCAGTCAACTCCAGAGAATGACTGCCCACCAAACACACCCGGTTTTCGTTTAGTGACTTTAACCTGAAAAAACAGAATGAAAAAAGGAAACCTAACTTTCAACCTGAAATGAACCTGTTGCTTACATGAGTTCACATACATTTTTATCCTCCTTCTAAAAGAAGGTTTTCTTGTACCATCTCTGTCGTGCTGTGCTGTCCTCACGATGATAAAACCTGAGCTGGGGTGCAGATTCTGCAATATGCTCCCTCTATAGAGCAAAATTCAGAGTTGTTCGTGAGCAAGTAAGCTCTCAGCACCCTTGCCTTTCCTCTCGCATCTCAGTAAGAGGCATTTGTCCTGAAGAACACGATGGAATTTTGACCCCAGCACGTGACAGCTGTCCTAGTCTGGAAATTTTAAGGGAAAAGGCTGAAGATCAAACCCATTTTGTTGACTTAAATGAAAAGTCTGGTCAGCAACAACTTAAAATACCAATTGAAAAGCTTCAGAGCTTCTGACATTTGATATTGCAATTCTGACTCTATTAGGATGCAGATTTTATAGCCCTTAATTTTTCCCACAAGCCACTGCTTCATTAAAGGGAAAAGAAACCCAACAGCCCACACCACATTACGCTCTCAGTAATTCTTAGAGTAACAGAGATTACACTGACCTGTAGAATTTTTCCTTTTCTACACATGCCTCTATGCTGAAATCCTCTTGTGTAAGCAGAGAGCTCTCCAGAACTCACTGCATCTTAAGCAAGTGAACAAACATTTCGCATTATGACAATTAGGCAGCCGACTCTCCACCTGTACCTTTCATCTCCGATCTGGAAAAGAAACACGGTTGAAAAAAACCTGTCAGAAAAAAAAAGGAGAAAAGGACAGAAATGGCGACTGGCCAACGTTGACAGAGGAGCCAGAAACATGGGAAATCGACAATCTATAAGCAAAGGGATGTTTTTGTTCTTAGATTTTTTCAGATCATTTCAGCTGAGCTGCATTTCACTTTAACAAAAGAGGATTTATCCTCTATTTCTCTGTGCATTATGGCAAGGAGAACTTTCAGCGATCCCACAGATAACGCAGGAAACTTCCCACCATTCTGTATATCCTCAGGGTGCCAAGGGAGATGTCACAATTTCTGTCTCTCACTGGTATTTGCTGGTTTTCCCTGACACTCACCAGGAACACCCACTCTTTCAGCAGCAGCAGGGTGGGGTAAGACACATTTTATTCTACGCTGTTCTCCCTTTGTTAGTTAATAAGAGAATTGGGGGAGTAAAGCCAGGGACAGTTTTCTTCCAGTGCTGTTATTCCCATACTGCACGTGGACCTGCCTTCCCCTTCTTTTGATCCTGCACTACCGCATCGTGTCATCCTTCAGTATCTCAGTCAGCTCCTAAGCTTGGAAGAAAACGGCAGCAATTCTGCCTCTGGATCTTTTTTATATAGGCCCACTCATCACACGAGTATCCTTAGTCTTACAACAGGTGATTTAATGGTATCATTAATCCCATTTTAAATCTACAGAACCGAGGCACACCGTAATTGCTTGGACAGGAGGCTGGGCACCAAACCCAGATTTCCTGTTAAACTCTTCAATGTTCATTCATTTTCTGATACCTCTATTTTTTCTTTTTGCTCTCAAGTATTTGCACAACCAGTATAAAAAAAAGGCGTAAGAGCCAAAAACAACTTGATGAAAGCAATTAAATGAAAGCATTTAAATAGATAACAGCGTTTCTTCCTCCATATGACTGTCTTTCCATGCAATGAGGCAAGAGGAGGTTCTTCCTGTGCTAGCAGAAAGCGGTAACTCTGCGGAGAGTTACTGAAGTGCTAATATTGACTGGACAAGATGGAACATGTTACCAAGGCAATTGGTCAGGCTGAAGCAGTGATGGCAGCACACAGGATATTATGGATGGTTGAAGTAGCTGAGGATATCTATCTTTCTGTCTATCTACCTGTTTTCCAAGATGTCTATCATCATTGAATGTAGCTACCAAGGAACAATAGCAGCACTTAATCATCAATAGATAAATACTGGTTAGGCCATTAATTGGGGATTGGGTCAGATTTTCCTTGTTTGTACCTTTGCTGCTCTTTTTTTTCCTCCACAGTTGTGACAGTAGCATTTTCTCACAGCCTGTATGTGTTATTTTGGGACTTGGGTCAGTGGCAACAGCATGGCTCTGTGTGACTGCCAGCGCTTATTCAATTGAGCTCCTTTCCAGGAAAACAAAATAGCTAACTGATGAGTGTTGTCATAAAATCTCAAACTCAATGCCTTTTCATAATATCTGGGATACGATTTGGAAGCGACAGCAGTGTGACCGGTCTCCGCACCTGCGGCTTCCCCGGCAGCCCGACGTGGCTGAAGAGCAGAGGGAGTTTCCCAAGCAATACCTGCTGTAAACCCACTACTCCCATGGCTGCGTTTCCTCTATAGTTAGTATTCAGCAAAGAGACTGCAACAGTGCAGAGCTGTGTATTTGCTGGTATTTCTCTTGTTCAAAGCTTTTGAGAACACTTTACTGAAGCATATAATGCTGCCTTGAAATTGGCCTCTAAACCACATTTTGAGAAGAAGAAACACAGGCACTTGGCTGGGTGTTTCTGCCCTGTGCCATGGCTTGCTCGAGTCAGAAAAGCACCCCGTCTCCCCCTTCCACACCTCCTCTCAGCTCAGTTCTCATCAGTCTCTCTGTGATTACGAGATTCCTCTCTGATACAACAGCTTCCATCTTTTTTTTATATTTTTTTTAATATCTTTTTTATTTTTACATTACTTTTTTCCCTTTCATTCTCCCTAGATTCTAGAGCGAAACACTAAGATTAAGGCTCTTATGTGGTTTTAAACTCTCAGGAGAATTCATTTATTAGAGTCTTACCAGTCTTCCAGGGGTAACGTCAGGGGTAATCGTGGTGCCTCCTGTTTTCGTCTGAAGTATTCCAAAAGGAGAGTTTGATAGTCTAAATTAGGCAATGGAGTTTTTGCCTTGACATTTGGGAGGTTAAATTTTGCCTGTGACTGTCAACCTCTCAGAAGAGGAGATGGCATTTGGAGTAATCCAAAACTCCCGCAGAGTTACATTACTGTGGCAGCCAGACTGGAGTAAAGCTAGTCTGAAGATCTATTGGTTCAATTACTGCTCGGGGTCAGGACATGCCATAAATTATTAGATATGCAAATGGAAAACTCTGACTGTTGATGAAAGAAAGATGGATGGATTTCTTAAATACTCATAATCAGTGCTAACGCTGATGTATAGTCACTTGCTTGTAAAAGATTTCTGTTCTTGAGTTTTACCTGTGTGCAGGTAAAAATAAATTATTTTTTTGTTTTATGAGTGTCTAATATTTTAAAAATAAACTTAAGAAGTCATTTGGAGGTCTGTTTTGAATTGCTTCTGCAATGCCCCGTAAATTTTAGAAATAAGTTCAGGAAGAAGTTCAGAAGATGCTGATTCTCATTCTGTTCTTACTTACCACAGTGTAAATCTGAAGCACTGCTTTATATTCAGTGAAGACACACTGATAGAGTATTTGGGAGGAGAATCAGTTCCTTTACTCTAAGGAGGTAGAATGTGCAAAGAATGCCACAAAACTAACTCAGGTTGTGAATTTGCTGCAGAGTGAATAAGTGCTGGTACATGATAAACATGACCTTATCACAACATGAATTCTGAGGTGCTTCAAGAGATTTTTGTCAATAAAAAAAAAAAAAATAATTAAGATATTATTGTATCACACCTGTTTCTGATGTTCCTTAAGGCTTATTTATAGCCTTATTTCTCAGTATGATTGGAAGAATTTGACCCCTACTTTTGTCACGTAGAAAGTCTGCTACATCTATAAAATACATCTATATATACGTCTATAAAAACTTGTTGAATTTCTCTAGTGGATTACCTCTTTGGGGAGAGAAGCTTTTACTACATGTAAGACAAAATGATTATGAGTATGAGAATAACGTGAGCTATTCAACGCCACCTGCTGCTGCAAGGGGAAATATATTCCCAGATGCACCTTGACTGAGCAGAAACAGCTGCGGAACCATAGGAAAACTTGTTCTGCTTGATAGTAAGTTTGCTTCGCAGAAATACATCACGACACATGAGGGAATATACTTTCCCAAAACTGCCACTAACTTTTTCCAAGCAGCGTGTGAAAGCCAACACTTTCTAAAGGATACACAGCATTCCTTGCCTGGATGGTAGCTTCTAAACAGTTTTGACTTTCGTCAATCTAGATAGAACAATTTTCAAAACTACTACAGGCTTTCTCAAGGCTCCTGTTCACTGCCTAAATATAAATCTCTGGGCCACTGCTGTTGCTATTATTATTATTATTTTGATAAAAGAGCTTACATGGTGGGGGATGACAACTAGACAGTAAATTGATAATTACTTAAGTATTGTCAGAGACTAGTTCATATCACACAGTTTCCGTAAGAGAAAAAATATTAGGAAAAACATTTCAGCTAGCTATAATATATACTACTTTGAGATAAAAACATTGTTTATATATGCAGGTGCGGAGCCACCAGAGGCAACGGAACAAAATCTATTTCCCTGACACTGCAGGTAAGACATTGCAGCTCGCCACTTGTACCTTTTAAGTTTGTGAAAGCCAGAGATGTTGTTTGGTCAAGAGTGGTGTGTGTTTAGGGTTTGAACTGGGATTAATTGATTCTAGCCTGACACTGATATAATTTGGAAACAACTCCTTAAAGCCAATGAAACTGTACATGGAGAACCATATACATGAGATCAAAGAATCAGATTTAAAATCTTTTCCTGTGCAACTCTGACAATCATTTTAAGTTTGTGAGCAAGCTACAAGAAACAATCCAAGGTGGTAATTCATAATTTCTGTGTGGAAACACTAATAATAATGAAAAGGAGTATCATTTCTTAAGCCTTTTAAAGATGTTTCATTTCCAATTTCATCTGTTATAACTGTTTGGGTTTTTTTAAATATTCATTTTGATCTTACTAGTTCTCATCTGAATCAATCATGAAAGCATCAAATCAAAATTCAACCAGCTCTCCATTAACCAGACAACGTACTCCAAAATGGATGAAATTTGAGAAAAACATCTGAAACACAGCAGAAAAACAAGCAAACTACAAACAATAATGAGTACCATCTCTTAGTTTATGTTGTTAAAAAAAAAATAAAAATCATTTATATGAATGAACTTGACGTAATTTGTAAAAAAGCAACCAAGGAAAAACACACCTTGGGAAAGTGAAGAACTGAATAAACTGTTTTTCTGTTTGACTTCTAGGAAAAAAACAAGTGTAAATTCTGCCTAATGCTGCTCAAATCTTCAGTATTCTAATGAGCATGGTCACTTGGTATCAACTTTGAGTCTATTTCTATAGGTAGGTAGGTTTTAGGAAAGAATAATGCTAATTTCACAGAAACATTGCTTTAAAACTTAGAAGAAACATGCTGTAGAAGTTCAACAGTATATTGGTATATTCTTTAATATTCTTTATTCCTATACCCCCAGCTCCCTCTTGTGCCACTCATTTAATAAACATGAATTGGATTTACTATATATAACCGCTATTTTACAACATAACAATTCAATGCAAGGAAAAAAAAGCGTATTTTTCAGTAGTTATAGTAATCTGTGGCAAAAAAAAGCTCTCCATTAAACCTTCTGGACTTGCATAAAAATGTGGTTTATTGGTCAGCTGGTAAATATTTTTAAACAATATCATTATTTTATTTCCATGATATGGTAAAATGGGCCCATTCTACCAACTTCTGCCTCATTCTTGTACAGAGATGTTTTTAGATTGTGTTCAGTAATGGGAATTTTTTTTACAGTTAACTTGAAGTACATTTTATCATCTGTCCCCTTCCCCTCAGTTTGCTTGTAGCCAATGACAAAATAATTATAATAAATTGAATGCACTGTCACTTATTTTATTGCTTGTTTCTTTACAGCCTTCCCAGAAAGTTTGTAGTTAAAACAATTTTTACAGCTTTAAAGAACTGAAGTGAATTCATATTTCTAGAACTTAAGCCAAAAGTAACTATATTTTCAGCAGTTGAATTTTCATTAAAATTTACAAAAGACCTCTGCCTTCACTGATTTATTGTTGCATTAGGTAAAACTACACACAGTGTATAAAATACCATGTTACTCCACTTGTAGTCTGATCTAACATGTTATCAGTGATTGCAAGTACATTTTATAGCCCCAGCTGCTGAATCGAAAAAAAGGTGATACAAGCATCAATCTCCAGGATAAAATCAGAGCACTTTCCACCACAGTTTGACCTTAGTGATGCCTTTGGATAGTCTTACTTGTCTAAGTCCTTGCAACAATTATCAAGGGACGGTTAGAAAATGCAGCTTTAATGGTGCAGACTGGAATTACTAGCAGCATCAAAGACTTGAACACTAACCCCGGAGATTTCCAAGCACAGGAAGAATTTGAGGAAACTCTGATGCCACTGCAGGAATGAAATGGAACAGGGCTGCAGACACCAGCCACAGATTTTATTCGTGCTCTTTATTGTCTGCGTCCCTGAACTCTGCAATGTCATTAGCAAATACAAAAAGCTATAAATAAAGAACCAGCTACAGATAACTAGACCTCAAGATACAGTTGACTCCAGCTATAGCTGCCAAATCTTATTTATAGCATGAGGAGACACAGTTAATTATAAGTCACAAAAATGTTAATTTCTGTCATAATACAAGTTATAGTCTAAGAATGAAAAAAACTTATTTTTGGACTGAAACAGTTTCTCTTAATAGAGCTCTGTTAATTTGAAATCCCATCTCACGTTTGTAGACTACAGAACAGGCAAAGAAAAGTTAAATGTGCCTTATCAATCTATTTCATGGTCCCATATATAATAATATTGAAATTCAAATAATAAAACCAATCCGTTTCTGGCAAGGCAAAGCACTGAAGGTAAAAAAAATTAGAGAAGATGATCATAAAAGACTATTTTGAGCAGACTATTACAGCAGTTGTACCTGCTTATAATTAACATTAAGTAATTTGTTAATTAGTACAACAGATTTTTAAAATGTTCGGTCCTGGTGACCCAGAAAGGGAATAAAAAAAATACACCTTACGAAAAAAACTAAATGCTCCCCCCAAGGAAAAAATCACCAATCATTTCAATGATTCTAAAGCACATTGGATAATTATTAGGATAAACATTATGTAAAGGATGGAGTTAATTATATTACATATAATCAGACACTGGTCACTCCACAAGTTGTAATTCATTTTCCCCTAATTTGCATTTAACTTCAAAGGTATTTCAGGAAATGCAAAATAACCTGATTTGAGCAGTTACAAAGATGATACGTATTTAACTTCAAAACTATGTTTCAAGCTCTTGAAAATGAATTACGTACAACTTCAGGAAATAACACACCATTCCCATGCAACCTGTAATTGTTGTTGCAAAAATGGTAAACTCATTTTTTGGAGGGGAAATATCACAGTTTATGGCAACAGTATCTATCTGGCAGGTCTTACAGAGACATAAGAAAACAGTCAGGTAATTAGCATCAATATGCTAATCTAAATTTATATATGGAGTCTACTCGGTTAAAAAGGTCATACAACTGTAACTTTATATGGAAAATCAGCAGACTGGTTTGGATTGATATCCAACTCCTACTGCAGCTCAGACAGCCTCTTCAGTAAAATGGGAAGGGCTACAGCCTTCCACAGCTTGTGTTCATCATCGCAACTTTTTTCTTTTTTTGGTTTTTTTTTTTTTCTTTTTTTTTTGAGGGGGGAACTTCTTGCAACTTCTTTGAGTCCTTAGTACAGGTTTACAATCCTTATGTATATGAACACATCTAAAATTCCAGCATCTAGGTCAGTACTGAGCTTTCTAAATCCTTAACAAACATCTTTTTGTATCCCTTCATGTCAGATTTAATTGTCCATGGTGAAAGGAAACCCTAATCAGAATTCAAGGGAAGTACTCTACGACATTTATCTTTCCAACCTGAACTATCCTATGATCCTGTGAAAGCATATAAGGAAAAAAGCAAGTTTTCATCTTATTTGAAACACCAAAACTAATTAAATAATTTTAATTTCTCATTCTTAACTACTGTATGGCTTTTATCCAACAGCTGTATAACAGTGAGGTGCAATGAGGCAGACTGAGGGAAAAGCTCAGCTCACAAATACCTTATTCCTTTCAGAGTCTGGCCCTGGAGGACGATATTTGAAACATAGTGTTATACATTGCTTTTACAAAATGATTTTACAACCTATCAAAGAAATCTATTTTCTAGTCTCTGTTTCATGGTTTCCCCACGTATTCCTAATATCTGTTCATTCTACTTATTTGCCCACCACAGCCAGTTAGGAGCATTTGTGGGGGCTGAGAGAGAAAAAAATTAAGCAGAGAGACTTGCTGCTTCTCCTAAGTAGAAACCCCACTAGCGTAACTCTGGTTTTAGTCATTTACTACACTAGTACCAAGCTCAGCTTCATACCTTACTGAAAAAGACCTAAAGCAAAGATGAAGACAAACAGTTGGAAAGCCACCCGCAGTTACCAAGCCCTTCTGGCCAACTTACATCAGGACAAACCACAACAGAGCCGCAGCCCTTCCTTCTTCGAAAGCTGGTGTCTTCCGTGGGACTGACACCTCCTGGGAACCGTCGTGGTTCTGCGGTAGGTCACACCCAGGCCCCAAGATGTGTGTGAGCATCTCTGTATGTCTTCCGCTGGATACAAGGAGGAAAGCCCGGGCCCTTTAAAGTCACCAGAAGCTTTACAATTGTTTCCAAAGCTGCTCTGATGTCACCCAGAGGGAACAGTTCTGTGCACGCTTCTCGGGTCCACATCTGTCCTGTGTAACAAGGACAAATCTTTGCAACTGAGATCTCTCTCAGTTTTCTTGTGTGGCCCTATTTAGTAATGAAATTCAGACTGAATATTATTTGTTAGAAAGTCTTTCTCTGTCATGTTGAAATGTGTTAAAAGAAACTTTATTTTCATAGATGGTATGCTTTCGTCTAAAAATAACTAGAGATATTTAAAAACGTTTCTGTATTTCTATACAAAACGCATCAGAATCTTCGAATAAAAGGCTTTATGAAAATGTAAATATGCTCTACAAGAAATACAGTGACAATAGGTTTTGTTTACAGCAGTCTCACAAGCACGCAGGCTTGCAGCACTGCATTTGTAGGGGTGTTGGTTATAGGCCTGCACAGCCGCTTAAAGACAAACAGGAAAGCAAGGTCCTCGACCGGCGAAGCTGACAACTTCAATAAGGCTGACGATCTAACAAAAAGTGACAATGGCGGTGTGCAGTGGCTAGGAAGGGCAACGGCGAACAAAGAGAAGGGGAAAAGTGATCTTGGGAGAGCGCTATTTTGAAGGAATCCAGATGAGCACACTGTTGGTTTGTTTGCTTTTTAATTTTAGAAGCGGCAAATACAGGTGCGACTGCCCAGATATCAGCAAGGTGATGCAAAA
Source organism: Dromas ardeola (assembly GCA_013398915.1). Lineage (NCBI taxonomy): Eukaryota > Metazoa > Chordata > Aves > Charadriiformes > Dromadidae > Dromas > Dromas ardeola. The sequence goes on along the minus strand of VYZM01011961.1, from coordinate 29,348 downwards.
AGGAGGAATTTTGGCTTGGAACGGATGACGACAGAGCAGAAGGACAGGAAGAGCATCTGGTAGAAAATGCGTGGGGAGGAAGGGCCTAGAACTGCAGCATTTTATCCCAGGTTTGGGTACATCTGTAAAATATCAAAACATCCTAAACAAAGTGCTGTTGGGCAAGTGCTTGGGAGTGACAGGGGTGGTCAGGAATTGCAGCAATACAAGAGAATACCCATCTTAATGACGTCTCGCACAGCTTTTGCAACAGCCTTTTAGAGCAATCGTAGCCCACAGTTCTTTGACAGCCAGCCTGGCACAGCTGCTGCTTAGGTAGGAAACCATTCCTATAATTTCCTTTAGGTCTAGGGCTGAAATTATCCGCTGCAGTACATTCACAAGTTTAGCATTTGTTGCTACTGTGACCAAAGGTTAATGTTTAATTTGCTGACTGAATCAAGATCACCAGTTGCCCATTACATATTTTTGTGGTCTTTACTCGTACATTTGATTTCAGCAGATTTTGGGTAACCTAATTCTCTGAATGTTAAATGAAAGCCACGTATGTAAGAGATTAAGTTTTGTTACTGCAGAATAAAGCAATTTCACAAATTATTTTCTTTTGCAGCTGATTGGGTCCCTGAGGGTACGCCCAGACAGCACAGGCAGTTTTTGGCTGCAAACCTGCTGAATGACCATCCTCCCAGCGAAAACACAACGGAGGAGGGAACACAGCAGTCTTGAGCAAACACATGGCATCGGGGCTATAGCACCTTTTGGCACAGATGGCTGTGGGCAGCGGATCTGACAAGGCGGGGAGCTGTGTAATAGCCATCCCTGATGCAGATGAACACAGAGTACAAAAGACTTTCAGGGAGAAGAGTGAAGGGATTTGGATTACTATCTTCTTTGAATGCACTTCCAAAAGCTACAGAAATTGAATACAATTTTTTTAAAGGATTTTCTAATCCAGATGCTCAATAACATCCCACAAAACTTTGCTTTAAATACTCCGCAAGACTTGAATGAAGGCCTCTTTTATGCGTTTGTCCAAAAACAAGAGTAAAAAGCTGAAATTTCTTAAATTGATATGCTATTGTGTGGCTGTGCTCCTACTCAGAGTAACTAATTGGATAATTTAGCCATAAAACTGACCTAAACAACGTTACTCTGTTGAAAGTTCACCTTTCTGTCAAGTTGGCAGTGAGTTAATTCGAGTGATTTGAACCTCCGCTTGCGAAGTTGTGCCCGAGCAGGGTCAGGGAAAGCAGCTGTGTGGGACAGGGGGCGAAAGCGTTAACCAGAGATGTTCCAGTTGAGAGCACAGGTCTGCCAGCTTCCCGCTGAACTATAAACTTGCTATGCAAATGCCAAAATAAAAAGCCCTAAACTTTCCTCCTGAAAATACGGTGAGGCCGTGTTAGTTCCAGCAGGCGAAGAATGGGAGTCAGTGAGGATGAGGAGGTGCAGCGCAAGTGCCAGAAAGCGAGCCTGAAAGGTAGAGGGAGCAGGCTATTTCTCTTTGTTATCGAGTGAAATGACTCCACAAATATGACAATAAATCACTGCAGGAATCAATCTGAGTGGAGGCAACTGCTCCATGCTGATAATGCATCAATCAATATTTAATGTTTACACTTTAATTAATCTGCACATAGGAAGCATTCTTTCAGTGACAAAAAAGTGATGAGAAATAAAACACCTTTTATATCAAACAGCGACGAACGGCTGCCTATCTGTTAGGCTTTGATTGGGCCCTCAATTGATCATTGCAGCCTTTTTCGATTGCACCAGCGTGCAATGTCACATTTGGGTATAAAACAAACACAGTCTCTGTGAAGGAAGGAGGGGGAGCTTCTGAATCTGCTTCTGAGTGATTACAACTTAATCAGAACAAAGAAAGAGTGATAGCAAAGTATGAGTTCTTTGAAAAGACCGTGCAGAAGCAAATAAAGATTTTCAACATCTGCATCGATGACACCTACCTGAACAGATTTTTACTGTGTATTACAATTATTGATACCACTAAAGCTTTGTATAGAAAAACAATTCAGATGTTGACTGGCAAAACTGCCTTCCCTTATCAGAGGTACCAGCGGAGACTGACGATCGGCCTATTTTGTCCCTATTTCGCAAGGCAGCCAAAGTGCCAGGTGCTGTGTGGACACAGGAGAAGTCACAATTCCGGCCTCAGAGTGTTTTTCCTCAGTGCTCTGTTTAACCCTTGTAAACTCTAGTTTCTTCTTCTTTTTAAAGGGCCTGATTCATTGTTCATTGATGTCAACTGAATGACTTCTATTGACTTCAGCGGGCATTGCATTAGTCCATAGATGAATGGTATTGAAAGGCATAGTGATGAAAGACAAATGAAAAGACAGTGATACTAGACCAGTAATGTTCAATTATTCCTTTAAAAAAGGAAACCACAGCAGTACATTCTCCATACATAACTAAAGCTTTCCTATGCTTATTTCTAAAATAATTGTTTGAAATGTATAGGCTTTTTACATTATAAATACAATAGTATTTATTTAAAAACACAGAGAGCTTAGCTTTCTAGAGCTTAGCTCAATTTAAATTGCCATAAACTCACAGAGGGTGGAACCCTGGAAAATTTTACTGTATTTTGTATGTCACATGTAAGTTATTTTGCAAAGCCTTTCATGAAGTTAGGATCATGCAAAAGACCTATGCAAATGTCAAATCATTTTAAGCTTTTAATTAGACCCGCTACTAATTAAAAAATAATTACAATTTTGTGTTTTTTTTTTTTTTTTTTTTTTTTTTTTTCCCCACTGAAGAACTTTTGTTGTTTTACTAACCAACAAATAGGAGAATTCTACTTAGGGTCTAGTGACGACGTGTTGCCGAAATGCCTGCCCAGATTTGGAACTGCCTAGTTCAGAGTTCTCCAACTGCTGGCTTAAGCAATACTTGAACAAAAGCAGAAATAATATCATCGTATAAAGTCATGTACTAGAAGGAATTTTAAAATATTAATCCTCAATCCTTCTTGTTTCACTGAGACAGGATGATCTTTTTCTGTGATTCACAAATTTTTTCTGCTATTCCAAAAGTCTAAAGCACTCGGAAACACACTCCTAAGACATTTTTGGATACCAAGAGCAGCAAAGTATTTAAAGCATGAATGACATCAGAAGACTTCCATTTATTGGTCAAAAAGTTTTGAAATTTAGTAGCATATAAAAATTGGAGGAAGTGTTCACAGAGGAAATGAAAGAAGATGAATATGGCATTTAAAATGCAATAATAGAACTTATGCTAACTTTTTACTTTTGGTGTTTACTTGTCATTCCTAATTAATTTTTTTCCACAGGACTTTGCATTTAAATAAACAAAACGCCAAAGATTTCATTAGCTCCATAAAAATGGAGACAATGCCTTCTCACTAAAATCCGTAAATAGCTTTTCAGCAGATTTACTAACATACACACACGTATCCACACAAAGAGTTGAGTCTGCAGTTTATCTTTTCCATAAAAACTTCTTCCCCCTTCTGTGCAAATCAGATGAACAAGCTAAAAAAAAGGGCAAAGTCAAAAGAGAGGAATGCTCTATTGTAATGCATGATCAACTGCAAATATTTATAGAAAAGATGAAACACTACTGTGTGCACATCAGGACTGCCCTAGGACAGCTTTAGCATGCTTAGTTAATGTTTATGGAACAAAACTAACTGACTGAATGTGAAATCTTCATTTTCCTCATGTGCACCCAAAGTAAAAGTAAATTAACAAAAAAAAATATAAATTACTTGCTTGATAAAATCCTGAGGGGACAATGCAAAGCACTTAATGTTGTGTACAGCTTGCTGCACACAACTGGAATAGCAGTCCAACGGGAAAGCCAAATCCCAGCCCCTATGAACTTCAGTTTCTTTGGAGCTCCAGGGAGCTGCGTGGTTTGGTCTGCAGCAACAATCCTGACACGCAGGGAGATAAGTCCCGTACTGCGGTTTTAAAGCCCCATTAGCTGAGCTTCTGAGAACACAAGTCCATGAGGTTCTTTGCTGTATAGTTGAAACATTTCAGCTAGCAAAGGGTACCTTTCCCAGCCCTGGACCCGCCAACCAGGGCTACGGTGACTTCCCAGGTCTGATCACTGCCTCAAACTGTCAAGCCCAAGCACCAGGGCGCTCTCCCAGCATCACTTCTGGCTACAGGTGTTGGCATTAGCCTAATTATTTCCACCTTAGTTATATGAGGAGCACCCAGTGCGATCTAAGAGTACCTGTCCCTATTTAGCACCAAGGCTTAGGCTACTTTTCCACCTGAGCCTTGTCACAGCTGTCTGCTGCATAAAAAGAGACTGAAACGTACTAAAAAAACCTGGAAGACTAATAATTCATTAACCTGACAAATGAAATGTAAGTCCTATCGATCAAGAGTAGAACTTCTTGGTTATAAAGGAAGCATATATTATTCTGACAGTATTTTCACAAGATAAACTGAAGTTACAAAGAAGGCAACCAATTTGATTCAAATAACTGTCTCTCCTCAGAAACATTCATGATTACAGTCATCAAGCACAAGTTGGTGGGGTAGTGTTACTACCCCCGTTTTTACAGCTTTAGATAACTGCATAATATCAAGGAAACGGGGCTGTATCACTCTCACAGCTTTTCTGACTGCTGATCCTATGGAAAATGCTAAGCAAAAGACTGACTCCTGCACCACTGAATCGTAACACTGCTAAATGCCAGCGTGGAAAGACGTGCAACGACACACACGCACACACAAGATAATCTCTTCTCTCTTCCATTACTAGCACTGAAAAGCTCAGGGCCTATTGTACAGCTAACGAGAACACACACACACACTTGCGGCTGGCCTTCCACCACCTGTAGAAGGTGAAAGTTGGCCAAAAACCTACAAGACTCTCCAGTTGCGATGAACAGATGGAAACCAAGAGTGTGGCTCAGATTCAAGTCCTCGACTAGTTATAGCGGTATAATACCGGTGCCAACAGACCCACTTAAGAGTGGGGGGCTCAGAGCGAGAGGCAGTCCCTGGTATTCTGTGATGGTAAAATATATTAGGGCAGGCATCAATTTACCTAGGTTAGTTATGGTTTTAGTTATGCTGTATTTTAGTGCCCAGGGGCCTAATTTATAATTCTAATAATAAAATGTATTATGAAGTATAAGCCAAGCACATGCAGGTTCTAATTCTATTTCCTCTCAAAGGAAAGAGCTAAGCTGTTAAGCTCCAGGTTCTTTCAACATTTCCTATTTGCGACAAACACAAAAATCTGAAATCAGCGATGTACCACTGCAAGCCTTTTACAAAGTTCACATAGAGTAAGTTAAATGTCTGGTGGGTTTGTTTTTTTTTTTGTTTTTTAAATCCCCAAGCGATGTTTCTGGTACTTCAGTATGACAGCTGTCACAATGCCCTGTTCTGCAGATAAACTTAAGTTACAGAGAAGCAAACTGATCCAGCTCAGGCATCCTCCCCACCTCTGAAAAATTGCCGTCCCTGAGCTTGTGGGGTAGTACTTCTACCTACATTCTTACAGAGAGAACGCACAGGTCAGCTGAGGGATCTCCCCAGTCCCTAAGGATGAAGGGAGTCCTAATCCATTTCGGAGAGAGACTTCTTCTCTGGTTTGGTTGTAGAAGTGAACTGAACAGCCCAGCTGTTAATGTTATACTATATTTGCCCTTGTTTGTACGTAAGAACTGGGGGAGAATGTTCCACTATTCCCTTCCCTCTCAACTGGACCACACAGCACCCTGTGCCAGGTCCGAGCAGGTGGCTGGTCCCAGCTCTCTAGGTCCCCTTGCTGAATGCACACACTGGGACGCGTTTAGTATGACAGAAAAACAGTTTGTATGCATGTGGGACCGAGTTAATGTTAACAGAAAATTAAGCTTAATGATTCAGATTGCCAGTAACTTATTCAGAAAATATGACATCAAAGAGCAAGACTAGCAACTGTATCATTAATAGTTTTTACATTACCTAGTATTTATGCTATAAACATAAGTTAATAAAAAAATCACTGCAGTCATTTTCACTCTAGTTTCCACTGATTAATGTTAAAATTGACAACAAGGTAATATTGTTCATCTTATTTAAGCTGAATAAATAATGTAGAAGAGTTAATAAGAATACAGATACCAAGCATAAAAATGGTTCTTAATCTTATGAAACTGTTCTTTACCCAACGGCAGCAGCCAGTCTCCCTAATGTCAGTGGCCCAAATTCTGCAGTCCTTAATCACATACCGTTACCTTCAGGAGGAGTTGTTCTCAATTTAGGATCAAAGACCACAGTTCGCTGGGGCCACTCCTTCAAGGGAGGATTGGGCCCAGGCTTTTAATAAGGGGTTTGGTGGCTTACAAAGAGGTGATTAAGATCTTCCTTTGAAAAACACAAAATGTAGAGTTCTTCTTTTGGATTATAACAGCACAGATAGCCGTAGCTTGTGGATTTCAGAGTATTAACTGCTAATCCACCAGTGAACTGAAATGTTTTTTTTTGTTTGTTTTGCTATTACAGTATTTAGTTAAACTTATCAACCTTCAGTTCTCAGTAAGTCATATTTAAGTTTCTTAGCAAAATATTTTATTTAAGGAACTTAAAGTTTCTGCAAGTTCTCGTTCTTTTTCATATATTCCTCCCCACTGCCCTGAACATCTCAATGAATATTTCCAGGAGCTTGACAGATTTCTTGGTTATATGCAAAACCTAGGGTAGGTTTTTTTTGTTTGGTTGGTTTGGTTTTATTTAATGAAAAGCTTGCACTTATTCCTGAGAACTCAAACCAGGAAGTTTTGGAAACTAACCCACAATATAAAAGTTTCTACTTTCCTTAAGTGACATTCAAGGATTGGTGTTTCTCAGTGACAAACAGAAAGTACTTAGTGTAATTATTATAGCACCTCAGTAAAAATCAGATTCTAGCCGTAGGTGATTGCAGCTATAAAGTTTCCAGAATAGGAACAATGAGCCCTATGAAACTAATGAAAAAAATCGCCAACTTCCTCACTCCAAAGTCTGATTTTTACAAGGACTCCATTTCTTTCTGGTTGCCAAAAATGAACAGTTTATTTGAATCTAGCTTAGGTCTCCAGGAAAACAATTTTAATGTAAAATTGAATAATGTTGCACCAATGACAGGATAATTAAGTGGTTTCAAAATCGAACAATATTTAGGTGCATTTACTGTAGCATGTCCCAATAATGAAAATAAAGAAATCATATTCTAATGATAGCATAGCAGAAGATGATAAATATCCAGACATACCCCTTGCTGTATCACTGTACTGTAATCAAATGAATTAGAAATCTAATGACTACTTTGACACAAACAGGTATTTAATATGCTGAAAATGTACCAGATTTTCCCCCTCCAGCATTAGTAAAATCCCCAAGAAAATTAAAATCCAGGTCATAGCTAAATTCCTTTGAAACTGGGATTTAAATTAAAAAAAAAAAAAAAAAGAGTTTAGTCACTGTAAGAATTCTTTGTGCTGTTACATTTTTATAAGGTTAAAGCTAAAAATAAGATCAAAATCAAAATAGACCAGGTGTGTTCAGAAACCCATCACACATATGCCTGTTAAACAGATGCTGACCAATAAATTAATTAAAGTTACTCTCCTTTCAAATCAGAGAAGAGCAAAGAGCTGTTAGGGACATTTATGGGGTGAGGTTCTCTTGACTGACAAGTTTTTCACGCTTGGCCTCTATTGTACAAGTTACTGATCCTTCTCAAATATTTTCTGAAAGGAAAATGAAATGGCTGTGTGTCTGTAAAGCAGAGAATTTAGTAACCTCTTTCTAGGTAGTTGGACTGACGCTAGAGAGAGATGGCATGGCTGTTTATCAGTCATGAAAAGTGAATAAGGAAACAAGGTTTCAACACTGACCTCATGAAAACCCTTGCTAGTAATCCCTGCCATCACACGTAGGAAATCAGAATTTGCATGTGAAATATCTCACTCTACTTAGCATGCTATACTTCATTGTGACAATTAGCATCCGAGCTGATCAAGAGAAAAAGTATCTTGTGCTGACCTTAAATCCTACTATGCTTATAAGACTTGGAAAAATAAATAGAAAGGAATTTGAGGAACAGTAAATGGTCCTGAAAGGGCTACGTGACTCCTTGAAACATAAGCTGCTCTAGCACTTTAAGGACAAACAGCATTCATTTCTACATTTCTTCTTCCAATTATACAAATTTAATTTTTTTTGGAAACCACACAATTGCTGGAAAAAGGAATTAGTCGGTATAAGGGGTTATTAAACATGGCATTCACCCACTGCTCTTACACAGAAAAGGCAGCCCTGAAAAAAACAAAGCTGATTAATATGAAAGGCAGCTAACCTAAAAACTAAAACTTGAACTGAATGGTGTGTGCTAATCTTCCTCAAATACACTTATGAAAGCTAAATTTGCTGGTATTTGTCATTGCTATGCAGGCTAAGTGTTCATGTGAATGATATCTCCTCAGTTCTGTGCAAACCAGCAAAAAACAAGGAATTTTTTCCTCACCGGTACATTTCTGAATCTCCTGTCCATCTATGGCTGCTTGAATAGCAAACACTTCACAATCCGGGGTCATTTGTGATAAACTTTGTTAAAAAGCTGCCATTCATTACTGGTAATTTCCTTAATCCTCAAGTTCCTTGTAAGGAAAAGATTGAAATTCTGTGTTATATATTTCCTCTATTGGGTCTACAATCAAAATAACTCAACATGCTAGCCACATTAATAAGATACTTGCCAGATCAAAATCTTAATAGCCAGTCTTAGACTTGCCATTGTTTATTGATGTTTGTTTGCCAGCCTATCTGGAGACATAAGGAAAATCTTAATAGCTCTGGCCACTCATTAGCAAAGTACTGTGGAGTCCTAATCCCATAAAGATATTAAACTATTTTTCCTTACAACAGCAACAAATGGAGGGAATTCTCATTACTTATTAAGATGTGGTACATTCTTTGCATATTGAGTTTCTTCTTATACTTTGAACTCTTATCCCTCATCATTCTATTTCTGAGGCTGAGATCAAAGTAGATTGGCCTTACAGAGCTACAGATGAGTGGCCGCCTTTCAGAGAATATTAATGCCCTCTTGAAGAGCAAAGCTGGGAAGGAGGTGTAATCCCCTGAAGAGCGAGCCCTGGGAGCCCAGTCGTACCGAACGACCCTAGCACGCTCGCTGGATCAGCTGGTAAAGAGCGCAGCCTCACCGAGGTGGAGCTGCTTCTCCCAGTTCAACAACGTGGCCCAAATCTCCAAGCAATAGCAAGGCTAAGTCCTTTTTAGAACTGGAGAATCGTGTAAACGTGGATTCTGGCAGACTGGCACAGAGCAATGTGTTTTAATAGCAGGAGAATGTGGGACCGATTTTGTATTTTGCATTGCAAAATGTTCTGGTCTTTCTGATTCAGACTTGTGACTTCTCCAGTCGTAGTTTTCCCTTCTCGCTACCTCACCTACTCAAGGACTGGTGTTATTGATGAGCTTGTTGGCAGCGGGCAAGACAGCGTCCCCCTTCAATCTCCCACTTCCAGCAGCGATCCTGCCATACAGGGTTTCTTTCTTGCCTTCAGATTGCTTGCGAGCCTTTTAAAGGGGAATTACTTGAGACCCTTGTTAAAGGTAAGAGTAAACATGCTAAGTACCAAGACATTCAGTGGGTATCGTTATATGAAAAGAAGAAATGTTATATTCATTACAGAGGAAAATCTAGTAATAAAAAGTATTACCTGCATTTATAGCCCTGTAACCTAATTTTTGTGACAAAGCAAAGAAGTAAAAACATTCCTTTCTGCCTTTCAGTGACCCCTATAAGAAACCCCCCATGGAGTCATTTAGGATAGTAATTTGAGTGAAAATATATGCAGCCTTTACTTTGCTTGCTCTTCTTAAATTAATAACCCTTACCAATGATAAATTTGAAAGTTTCAAAAGACATTTGCAAAAATGCCCTCAAATTAGTAAGCAATTAAAAGAAATAAAAACTTAAAAGACATTTTCCACAACATAAAAGAGTGACAGAACACGGAGCTGTGTTGTTCAAATGTTAAAACTGTACATAAAATACCCCTTCAATATATGCTGCCAGTAAAAACCAAGGCAAAGCAGGTCATTAAAATGTCAGACTTGGGGCAGAGTGGAAAAAATGCTGTGTTTAAAAGTAAACATGTAGACCTTTTATAATTATTTCCCCTTAAAGTTAACTGTTCAAAAAAACCCAACCAAAACCCCCAAAAAACAAAACAAAAAACCCCAACCAAAACAAACCAAAGCCAAACCCCAAACAAACAGCTCCGCATCATCAGGATGAAGAGTCAAACTCCAGCCCTGATCTTGTTCCTAGGCGAACCTAGGGAGACTTTTGGGATCTATATGCAGTCTCTGGATGTCAGCTTTGTGTATGAAACGACATTTTCCTTTATTCAGTTTTTCCAAAGAAAAACCAGAGTGATGTGTTCCTGCCATTAATACTGATATCATGTTTATGCTAAGGCTGCATATGAATACCGGGAGCACTGGAAGCCTTGGGAGCCCCATGCGCAGCAGGGCAACCCTTGGGAAGACACTGAGGTGCCACTGACCGATGGAGAGACTTCCACGTGTCGCTGTTGTGATGATGTTTGTGTCCAACCACAGGATTTTAGCACTGCTGTAAAAAGCTCAGGCTAGAAAACTGTGCTCAATCCCTTCTCCTCCCATGAACTAAAACTGCCCATTGAAACTGGGAGAAGATTCAGTTAGCATAAAGGAGACACTGTGCTAGTTACGAGGGAGCTGAAAGGCATATTAATGCTACTTAGTTGAATTAATCCGTTTTGCAGTCCAACGCAGATGAACCAAGACAGCAAAAGGAAAACCAAAGTCTGTATCTTCAGGTATGAAGTATGTAGCAGTACTGAAAATAAAAAGGTTGTATTCTGCTGTTGCTTTTCCCATTTCCAAGCTTTTTGAGCCAGTAACAAAGACTGATACCCTTCTGACTCATCAATCACATTCCAGTTTTGTATCTTCCCTACTGGAAAAAAGTGCATCATGGCCCTGAAGAAAAAAATTTCCATCTCATTAATTTTGTGTATTTTAAGCAAAGTCTCTGCATATGAAGTCAGAATAATATCTGCACTGTGTGTTTTACTGAGCTGAATTCCTAAACTGTGTCTAAAAGGTGGCAATGCCCTAGTAACAACACTGTCCAGCAGGCACAATTCCACATTAATTGTGCTAGCGTGTGTCTGAACAACACCGCTGATGTACACAAAGTAATTCACATTAACTTTAGCTTAACAAAAAAAAAAGTAGTTGGCTCATAAAGCTCAGATAAATTTAATGATTAGAAAATAAAAAGGTTATACCCTCAGGCAGTTTCTGGGACTCCCACTCAAGTCCATGCAGGAACACAGGTATCTTATTTTGTCCTCTAACTTCTCCATATCTCTGTTTCCTAAAACTAACAAATACCACCGCTGAAAGTACAGGTTGTCACATTTACAATCAGTGATTAAAACCAGCATTCTTCAGGTTTCCATCTGATAAGAGCAGAGCTCAAAGTGAAGAGACAATGGAGAAACACAGAATAGCACTGAGAGATTCAACTGTTATTTAACTAGTCATTTTTCTTTCAACTACCTTCTACAATGCAAATATTTTTAAGTTGGGAAAAGGGCCTGTAATCATGGTTTGAGACATGGTATACTCAGAATACACAGGCCATGGGATAATATTAATCTTCATACTTAGGCTATCTTTTTCTATTTCTGGTGTTTTACGTAGGATAATCAAATATATCAGGAGGAGACAGAGCAGTGGACCAAGTTTTAGACTGGTATAATTGACTCAGCAGAGAAACAAAGACTTGTATCTTTAGACAGCTGTGGTTCCACAACTGTTAATAACAGATCTGTTATGATCAATACTTCCTCAGTATGTATGATCAATGTTTCTTAGTCATAGGCTTACAACGGCAACTCTAGGAAAGCAGCCAAAGCATACCGTGTTTATATTTTTTGCCAGCTCTCCAGTTTTCATTCTGTGACAAAAATGACGAGCAATACTTAAACAGGATTAAAAATAGATGTTGGAAAGATGGTTTCTAGTCACGCATAAAGCCTGCAGGTAGAAAGTCAAAATTTTTTTTTAACAAATTTTGAACCATCAGGGTGGCTTTAGTCCACTTCAATACTTGGCGTCATTGCATTGCACCATTTTGATCCAGTCATAGAAGCCTAAAGCCAGGCTTAATGTATCATGGCTTGTGACCTATGGCTTTAATGAAAGCAGCACACCATGAACTTGGAGGGCTGGTACTTAATTAAAATGGTAGGTTTGAACCCCATTTCTTTTCCTATCATCTACAAGTATTCAGGATGATAATCCCAGTTTAATAAGATTTACTAGTCTTACAACACCACTGGAAGCTCTTATTTCCTTGAAGGCAAGCAAAAATGTTATTTACGAGGAATCATCTTCTAGTAATAGTGGGGATTCCAGAGCAGGGAAGTAGGTCTTGTTTTGGGTTTTTCAACCTAGATAAAAAGAATGAAATAACTTTCTCAGGAAATACTAGTTTGCTTGCAGTTCATCGTGAGAATGTCAAAAGCTGGTTCTTTGCTGATTTATTATATAACTGCCGTTACTGTCTTCCTGGCCACGGGCTAAAACCAGCAGCTAATCTTCCATTACCAAACTACCAAAAAAATGCATACTTTGAAAGTACACGTTCAATATTTCACAGATTTTAAGATCTTCAAAAAGACTTGTCATAGATCTTCTAAAATTCTGTGCTGTATTCCAAGGAAATCCCTTAGAAAGATGCTTTTCATGAGTATTTGGCTTTGACTGCTCAGGAGTTTAAGGAAATTGGGCTGCTATATTTTCAGAGCACAGACTCAATTGACACCCAAATGGAGCCAACCTGCTCAGAGTCCTCAGGTCTCCACATACCTAATACTTCTAGACATCCGGCAGCAAAAGTGTACCTCCCCAGGCAGAACCTAGATACATATTTTGAGATTTAAGAGCACACGACAAACATAACATTAAATACCACTCTTCAGTCTTTCTTCAGGGTTCCAAGCTCCTACAAATTAGCAATATAACCAGCACATAGCCCAAGTATGAACTACAGTAAGTCATGGACATCAAAGTACTTTGTTGTTCTTATAATTGCAGAAGTTGTTTTAGAAAGCTGATCAGCAAGGTCTCTAGGAGACTTCTCCTAAAACTCCCATTTTCTGGAAGTTCCTTTTCACATTCTCAATTCTGGTCAACTCTGAAGATTGTGGGCCTGTTTTTTTTAATTGATAGTTTGCCTTGTACTCAAACTGGCATTGCCACTAGAGCAAAGAATCCCACCTACCTTGCCAGCAGGTATTTATTTCCCCAGTGTTGCCCCCTGTGCTGCAGAAGGGCAGGCATTCCTATGGGAATGTAGTGAATTCAAACAGCAGGTTAATCCGGTTTAAAAAAAAAAAAAAAAAGAACAAAAAGAAAGAGTGAAAAAAAAAAGAAAAGATGACTCAGTATCAGCTGTTTGACCAGAGACTGGACAGTCAGCAGACTCTGGGCAGGGAAAGCTGCAGCATGGGAAGACAAGGCAAGACACCTGTGCTCACGGAGCTTTTAACCCAGCACAGCCGCCCGTAATCTGGCTGATTTTCCCCAGTTAGGAATAATTCCAATGGTCAGCCAGCAGAACTGGGGGAGTTGCAAGCTGCTACCAATGGATGGTGATAAAACATTTTCAATCAGGACAGCCGCTTATAGATGTAATGTTTGGCATTAAGAAAAGATGACTTAAGCAAAGCCAGGCTGCCTGCAGTATTTTAGAAAACGTGCATGTGATCACTTGTGCCAGAGGACACGTGGCGTTGTATGTCTACAATCAGCATTATGAGCTGTTCATGGAAACATCTTTAACTGGCACAGTTATACCTGGAAAATCGGGCAATTCACACCTTTACTTTCTCTTCTGCGTTAACTCAGTCAGTCTGTTTCTCTGTGCTGGAGTCAATAGATCTTACAAAGCAGCCCCGTGTCCTGCAAACCGCTCCACAACTTTAAACGCTGTGCTGAGGTGTAGAGCTATAGATGCCTTCCACTGGTTTCTTGCCCTCAGATTGGGAGAACACTTTCTAAGAAACAGAAGGATCCGATTTACCTTCATTTATGTTGTCATTACAGCACTGAAGTTGGAAATCAGTATTTCAAGGCAATGGTTAGAAATCTAGCAGCATTCCTGTATGAGCTGTCATCGCCATCTGCACTGCCATTGACTTTTTCTTAACTAATCCAGCTGAAAAATAACCCAGCTGAAAAAGAAAGAAAGAAATTGTTAGATTAGTTCGAGTCCAGTTCACCGTGCCTGTGCAAACGCCTCTGTTGGAACAAGGCAGGAGAAGCAGCAGGGGCCGAAGCTGCTGCAGAAATGCAAGTGTAGCCACATTCCTTGATATTTGAGTAGACGGCCAGGCGGACTTAAAGTAAAATGTTTTTAGGTGGATTCTAATCTTTTTTTATAATCATCAATTTTTTCACATTCCAAATAGAACCCATCCGCAGAAACGGTGTTTTTCCGGTGAATCTGTTCACACAATACTTTATGTTGGCAGCTCATTTCTGTCTTAGTCATGTTTTCGTTTTTTTCTTTAGCAGATGTTTACAATTACTCCTTAAAATGTTTCCATTTTCTGTGATCATTGAATGTGAATGAGGTGACATTTTTAAAAAGAATTGTAGCTTTTTCTGGCCAGAACCCATGTTGTTAGATTCAAATAGTCTTTGTCTTTTAAACTGTGGTAAAGGTCTTATATCCTTGTAACAGCAGCATCTGCGCTAGTTTGCCTATTCTTTTTTTGCCAAAATCAAAGTGTTATTTGTCATTATCTGACTATATCTTGTATCTGGTAATCAGATGTGTATATGTCTTTTTATTTAACCTTAAAGACACGAGGCCTATTCTTCTGAATTTGTGCTTGAGGACTTCTTGGGAGGACTGCAGAACAAATGGCATTACAGCAGCCCAAGCTTCTGAAATGTGAAGGAAAGTTTCTTTGCTTTTCTTTCAATCAGGTTTTTTCATTTGTTTTTATTGACCTCAATTTAGATCAAAGTTCTCACAAATAATTGCCATGTTGCCAGCACCTGCAATTACGTTGCAACGTTTGTAACGCTTCAAACTTTCTTCAAAAAACCCATTTCTGGGAGTCATGCAAATTTTTAAGAAAGCTCATCTGTTTCTTCTTTTTTCTTCTTTTGTTTTGTAAAATAAGATTTCCATTTGCAGAAAAAATATAAAAATATGCCATACATTTACCATAAAGGCTCAAAAAAGAGCGCCACATATATATTTTAACAGAACACTTTTTTTTTTTTAATTCAGTCTCGTGACTTTTGGAGTGCTGACTCACGATTTTTGCATGCTTGACATCAGCAATACCACAACTGAGAGAAAATCTTTGTGAAAGATTCCTTTCTAGTCCTCTTGAGACAAAGGGATCCTCCAGGAAAAAAAACAGAGAAACAACTGTTTCTTATTCATGATAGTTCTAAGTTGAAAACAAGCACAAACCCCAACTTTAAAGCAAACAATCTAAAATATCTGCCAAACCATTCCTGCTTTCTTTTTTCACCATAAAGACTCAAAAATGGTACAAACACATTTTTTTCTTTTCTTTGGTAAGATGGTATTAAATCATATAATGCATGAAAATGAAACTTCTAGTATAATTTAATGTTTTTCAATGAACAGCTTCTTTTAATATGCCAGATTCCTCCCTCTTTCTTGTCAAGCAAAAAGTCTGGCATTAGGGACAGACAATGACTTTTTCATTAATGATCATATGTTATTTTTAATTATACTATGTATTTTTTTAGCTTCCATAAAACAAATGGAACAATTTTATGATTACATTCCTTCTGCTTAATTAAAAAATGTTTTCCTTTACTAGGAATGAAGTACTCTGAGAGAAACATGGAAATTTCACTGAAAAAAAATATTATAGAGCCTTTTTGCTATTAAATGAGAATATTGGCCCATGAGTTAATGCACTTTCATTGCTGTACGCTAGTTGATCCGTGACCTCAAGCTTCTGCTTGTTGAAAACAATTAGAAGTATTCCCTATTCCTAATAATACAGAAGGTAATCAGTAGCTATCATCAGGATTGCTGTTAGTAGTAGTAGAGGGAATATAATAATATATTATTCTAACAGTAAAAATTTGATTCTGGAACTGGCTGGTTTAGCAGTCAAAACTCCTTTATCAAGCAAAACTTCAATTAATTCCAAATATTATTCCTGCATTAAGACTCGAGGATAAATTGCTTGTGGGTGGGATAAAAATGGTCGGTATGTGTCTGTATTAGAATAAATATTTTTGGCTTAAACTCTTTCGGAGGCAAATCAGGTCAAAGGATGATTTACAAAACTGTCATTGTCATATGGCATTAATTTGATAGCTCATTTCAATTGACATCTGTGAGAAACAGTTGGACATGCTGTTTCTCTTGCATTAACCAGACTTTTTAATTAATTATGCAAAGCTGAAAGCAAACAGACAAAATTAGACTGAAAAATAAAACTATACTCATGTAAAGGTACACGTTATTCAGCTAAATTCACACTATAACTGGGTACAAATGTGTACTGTGCTATGAATTACTTTCGAATAGCAAACACCATCAGAATCATCAGTCATTGAGTGCTGCTCAGCACACAATATGAAACCTTCTCCAGCACCGTAGATCACCCCTTTTTTTCCAACCATTTGTTCTGCGTACAGACATGAACAAGAATACTATTACTACTTCTAAATACTTATAATATTTCTAATACGTTTACTAGTACAGAAGTACTATTATTTCTTCACAATTAGTCTTTCAGAACAATATCGAAATCAGAGACAATTTAAGTATCTGGTTCACAAAGTTGGATCTACTGAATAGCAGACTATAAAATATGTTATTTGATCTATGCTGCACCAGTCCTTTAGCTGATCACAAAACTCATGCTGGGTCTCTCTAAACACCAGTAAGCATAGCACTAATTTAAGAATGCCAGAGCATCACTCCGTAACTGCTCCTTAATAATACTATCCCATATTTGTACTAAATTCTCTGTAACCCCTAATTTGCCCAGAAACTCAATTTTTCTGTTAAATTCAGCCTTTTTAGAATGACACCATATGTTCACACTAGCTTAGCAGAAATACACCTGAACAGAAAATATTTCCAATTTTTTTATGTTCTCACTTGGCAAGGTGTCATTAGGACACCACAAGCTTCAAATATGTCAATACTAATTACAGGGCACTCCTTTTTTTTTTTTCCAGAGATGCAGATATCCAAGATGATGCTGTGTTATTTGATCAAGGTGGGTGGAAAAAAATCCCTTACAAGACAATGTCTAGAGCATTTCAACGCTCTTAATGTGGCTTGAGCTTGTCCGGATGAGATCTTTTCTTTTGGGACTGCCCTCCCCCAGAATCAAAATCCTGTTGTAAGATCTCAAGCCATCAGCTTTTCCCTTCTTCCCAGTAAAAAAAAAAGAAAAATAATAATCTCCAAAGTCTTCAGCCCAGCTTGTGCTTTGGCTATATAGCGCATCACTCAATTAATGTACAAAATCTCACAGAAAGGAGCAATTATTTCTGCATATAGATCACTTGGTTGAAAAATGTAAAGATTATTTGCAAGTTTAGTATGATTTCTGGAAAGGACTCTAGGCCTGAAATCGGGGTAATCCTGGAATTTAAAAAATAAATTTGTAATACGAGTTCTTGGCTATACAGATTGTTGTTGTAGATACGGGGTGGTATAGACTGAAAGGACTGTTTGTTGACTGTTTCTTTCTGACACAGTATATGAATCCCATTCTGAGGTGGTCTGCTGGTTGCCTGCAGTGCAGGAGAAGAAACTGCTTCCCTTTTGATGTATAATTTGGCTTCTGGTTTTTGTTTTGCTTTCCTTAAAGCACTGACGACTGACCACGACTGGAGCTGGTAGAGGATGTCAGACTGATATGCAGTTGCTCCTACTCTACCAGAGTGCCGAGCTGGGGTGTCTTCCTCACATTAAATCAAGTTTCAGAGATATGAGGTCAATGAAGGTTTTCCCCCAAATCGGATTGGTACAAACTATTAGAATTTTTTTGGTTTTACTTTTCTCAGTAGGTTTGAATTATTTAAAATAATTTGAGATTTTTGCCCCCTCCCCCCGCTAGAAGTGAATGAGTCCAAAAGCAGAATATTTAGGAAATGAGCTCTTGTTTACAAAGATGAAGTAAAAAAGTTCTCTTTCTGATCCCATAAAAGCTGTCGAAGTACAACATGCAGAACTATTTATGTTATTATGCTTTTAAATAAAATCTGTACAAATTTCCAAAGAACTTACTGTGGTCAATTATTGCACTATGTTATTGGAGTTGCCAAACTATCGAAATAAATTTCTAAAAGTCCTATATTTATGACACTAAGATTCTGAGCAAGTATCGACTGAATAAATGTCTCTGTAACAGTGCGTATGTATATAATTATAATGACTTATAAGAGGAGTAACTCCATCACTCAGTGACTGAAAACAGCTTGTTATTTACAGCCAGGCCCGTTTATCCAGCACCTGGCTGGACAAAAGTCCCCAGTCTTGCCAAAAGATGTCCAAACTTGGACTATCTTTCCTTGGAAAAAGTGATGTTTAATTGACAGACTGACACCGATGTAACTGTTTTGACAAGTCGAAGAGCAAGAAAACAAAAGCGACATGAACATGTTTTCCATATTATCCATAAATATCACCCATCTAAGGAGCATACAATGGCAGTAGAGAGAGGAGGTACTCTTGCACAGTCTATCTGTCCATTATTTACACCATATGTTGAAATACAGTTCCTTAGAAGGAGAGTGGAAATATTTCAAACATGCGTTTTTGGTTTTTTTTTTATGTTTTAGTGCCCAGGTGTTTGTGTTAGCAGTAGACACAAATGCAGAGGATTTTCTTGGCACATATCGTACCACACCGCAACAACTTAATATTGTTACCTGGCAATTAACCTAAGTATATGCATCCTCAAATTATCATATAAGTCACAGTACCATCTAGTCTGGGGAACAGATTTAAATGTGCTTATCCTATAGCTATCCAGTGGTTTGTTTTCTGTAATACAATAAACAGCTCTTTACAGATAAAGATAATAAGCTGTGTTGAACCTCTCGCTTTGATTCTAGCCACGTCATGTATCACTGAAATTACTGGGACTCAACATAAGATTAAATGGACAAATCCTGGCCCATCTACTTTATTAGCATTCTTTTACCAGGGATTTAGTAACCAGCCACTACCTAGAGACCCCTGCAATGAATTCAGCTACAAAACACTTCAGGCTTGCAGTACAAATAAACAGCTTGCCAACAAACTGGCATTTCACAGATGATTCTCTCATGTTCTCAAGAAACGGGTAAAACAGTTGTGATGAAATGTTGGCAGTAGAAATATTGGCAGATCAGACCTGCGCGAGTGAATAGGCAAGAAATCATAGTTGTGGTAATAAGCACTAGCTCTTCAGAAATCCAGTCATCCCTTTCATCTACCATTGGGAGGACTAAAAGAAAGATTTTATTAATGAACAAAATGTTATCTGAGAGGTTAAGCAAAAAAATATTTTCATGTATCTGAAAAATAGATACCAATTTAAAAGCTCAGACAAAACAGCATCTACATAGGAATGATGCAAATTGGTCTTCACTTTCTGCACAGATGCATCCTTATCTTTGATAGATTAGAAAAAAAATGCTAGGTCAGGACAAGGAGTACATAAATTTGACATCTCAGACACATTCTAAAAGCTCATATTTCAAAAACTGATAGCAATCTCTTGCACTATCTAATTTAGATTTCCTGTTTCGTTCAAATGTTAATACACACAGAAAAATTAGGATTACAGGGGCCATAGGAGGCCCTATGGTCCAGACTCTACCATTGCTGAATGTTCCCTTCCAGCATTTTCCCAACAGCAACTCTACGATACCAAGTTACGTCCTTTTTTCACACAGGCAGCCCTTAGGGACAAAACTCCCCACAACTGGAAAAAGACATTATACTACTGTTGCTCAAAGAACTTGTAACTGGTTTCTTATTGTTATGTATATTTTTTTTTTTGGGGGGGTGGGGGGTGGGATCTACAAAACGCGCTGTACAAGTGTACACTGCTGTGTACATTTATAGCACAGTACAAATGTACCACAGCCTACAGCTGGGCACAGTTTGCTTCTGGTCAGCTGGAGTGGAACAGGTGAAAACATCTAAAATTATAGTCCCTGTTTTCTACTTGCTGCCTTTTGAGCATCATACTGGAATGTCAAATTAGTGCAGCTTGTGAGCTCACCAAAGCTGGAATCACCAGCTTTTCGTGCAGGGACAACAGAAAACCCATCATGACTTCTTTTCCCCACAGAAAGTTACACAGGAAGGCTGGTTCCCGTCTGACGCACGCTTTATTTTACACTCACCTCTCTTTTTGTATTTAAGGTCATGAACAGAAACCATTGGAACTAGGAAGAGCTGAAAACACTAGTGTGAGTTTGCCTGGATTTTTGTTTTGTTTTTGTTGATTTTCTTAGCACAAATGTAGTGATTAACAATAATGTTTTATGACCTGCCTTGGTGAGACCCTCCAGTCAGCATTCCTATTTGGCGGCTATTTTGAAAGAAACCTGACTGAGTGTTTTAATGGACTAAGTTAAAAACTTCTTAAAACTGCTTAAGATTTTTATCCGAGAAGACTTGATTTGGTCAGGCACTTCCGCCTTCCCGTCAAAAGGCCACCAACTAGTATGAAATAAACTACATATATAGCTGCTTTTTTCTATTTAGCTAAGGTGGCAAACAGCCATATGAAGAACGGTGTCTGCGAGGCTCTGGCAGACAGTACTTCATGTAACTTTCATGACTGCATTTACTTTTAATTGATCCTGCAGTCCCATGCCCCTTATGGAGTGTTTTAAATCAATGTCAACCATAAAGGGGTACTAAACTGTACAAGATCCTTTTTTGGTTGCAGTTAAAGATAACTTATTTATAAGGGCATGAATAAAACTCTAAGTGTGTGAATGTAAATATGGCCAAAACTTTCAGAACTCTTTTATTTCATAGATGGGAGAACATCAGGCATCAAAGCATGGATTTTTTTAATTTTCCATCATGAAAGATTCAGCAGGGCCCTTTGAATGTTTTCCCTCCCCTTATGTGCTTCCCCATCCCTTTATCAGCTGGATATGACATTGATGTTCTCATTACAGAACAGAACTTCCAAAGCGAGTGGAAGAGAAGCTCCTCCAAAATTTGCAGTGCTCTGGCATTCACCCAGCACATTCATATTACCAAAACATGCACTCTGCAAGATAAGCGAGATAAGCCATGAATGATTCTCACCAGAATCAGGTCTTCTCAGCCTGTAAGTCCCAGGATAGATATTACTAGTAGCTCCCGAAAACAATCCCTTCAGAAGAGCTATTCCATAGCAGCTTCATTTATGAATGCTTTTAATCCGCTTGCACTGTACAGTAAGAATGACAACTCAGGGAGCGACTATGGATCACTCCATCAATCAGATCCCTTTATTTTGGGATAGCCTTCTCAAACATATTTCATTGCCCGAAGCAGCTCCGCAGTATCACACTATACAAGAGGTTTGCTCTTAATACAGAGCTGAGGAAGTAAATGGTCCAAAACCCTGGCGAAACCTGCTATGCTCACTGTATTTGTGTTAATTACATGAAATTAATTTCTCAATAACCTGTCAAGGGAAGAGAACACATGGAAGAAATAGTGAAGTCGTGCTATATGGTCTCTCTGGAAACTTAAGAATCTCATACTGCTGAAGTATTGCCGACATAGAACTGACGAATGCATAGTGAAGAAGTACAGAAAAAGAATGTCATTCTGTCTTTATATATTATATTTTTCCTTTCAGAAAATTAGGAGAGAGTGAGTCAGTATGGGAGACATCTGAAATCTCATCATACTCAATATGAAAGAAATTACAGATGGTGAATTAACTATAAAGACTATTAGTGCTCATGAGTTATAAAACAAAGTAAAAAATCACACTGAAACAGAAACTGAAGAGATACACACAGAGAGCTCATTATCTGACTTGATTTTCCCTTTTGTGGATTAGATTTTACACTTTTAGGAGTTCAGGGTTTTTTTTTTCCAGTCAGAGCATAAGTTTTATAACTCACCTAGACATGGAGTTTTTATTCTGTAGAAATCTTCAGTTACACACATTAAATATACGACGTATTATTCCACTGGCATGAGGCAGTTTGCCTCTGAGAATGTAGCAGAGAATAGAGTCCAGAATTAACATACTCCTCAAACCCGAGTTTAACATGAATCTCAGAGAAGATGCTGAACTGCACCTGCTCAGAATTCAAAGTTAATCATAATGTCTTTAAAACCTCCATCCTGTATTTGACACTTTAGCTCCATGTGCTTGGAGATTTTTCTACAACTGTTCTTTGAAGAGTAAATTCCACTGAACAGGCAACCTGTGAAGGACAGTTAATATAACGGCGGTACATGTCTGGCCTCGTAAGGGATGATGCACAGGGGGCCTGCTGTGCTTACAGCAGCAACAGAACCAAAAAATCCTACTGTGTCTGCAAAAATAACTAACTTATTTTTGAACCAGAGTTGGTTCTTTTATATCCTGACCTAAAATACAACATATCTTTATAACAGTTTGTTTGTGGTTTTTGTTTCTTTTTTTTTTTTTTTTTACATAACATTAAGATTTTTTTGTAAACTATTCACAAGAATGATACCAGGTTTGGCCTGAACTCAGCAAAGCACATGTTTAACCTTCTGCATGTCACTGGTTTCTGAAATCAATGGGACTGCTTGCAGCCTGAGAGTAAATCATGTGCTTCAGTGCTCTACCACAATAGGACCTTTACAATTGTTTTCTTCTGTACAGATAATTCTAGGAACCCTCACAGAGCCTCAATGACTTTCACATATGATGAAGATTCTCTACTATAGGTAGGATGAAACCTTGCTAAACACCTCTTTTTACAGCTTTATAGCCTTGTGTCTCATTTCTTTGTCAACCTGATACCAGAATTTAAACCTTGTTGGAGACATAGATTAGTTATAAGCAGAGGGAGTTAAATACATGTATAAAAAAAGGATACATGTATACCAAAGAGTGGAGGATAGACATATGTAATAAAATAATTGTAGATCTATAAACTATATGTGCAACAAATAAAGGCTTCGTTTAGCTCTGATGATGAAAAGAGGTTTGGTTTTTTTCCCCAAGGAGAAAAAGAGAGATTATTTGGGGTACAGAATTTCATTCCTGAAAATTGCATTCAACACTCTGCAAACCATAAAGCACGCACTTTAGAGATCCAGTACTGCGGAAAGCTTGGAGCAAGGTGTGCCCTGACTGTTTGCATGAGGACGGGTTATTAACGTTTTGACTTGAAATACTGCAAGTGCCCTGAATTAGAGTAAACACCTTTGGAACACCAGGAGCTATACTGCTAAGGTTGATAGTTTTACAAAATAATTATGCCTATTCTCTCTAGAAGAATATTATCGAAATTTGGATAGACTCAATCTAAAAGGCACAAACTTGTAAGGAACTTCTGAACAAGAAACAAAAATTAAATTGGCCATTTTTTTTCCTAAATATCTTTTGTGACTTGCCCAGGCACCATCTAATGAACGGTCTCACTTTGGTAAGAAAAATTAGCCCTGGTCTTCTGAACACCAATCCATCTTTTTTTGTGCAATAAAAAAACCAAAGATTCAGCTCACCTACTTGTTGCTGGCTGAAGAGCCCTCTCTCATAAACAACCAAAGTTTCTGATTAAATTTATTATGTGCATTTAAGGTGAGAAACTATTGCCTTCACCTTGGGTGAAAACCACTCTCACCTTTACCTCAGGATGCTAAAGTGGTTTATGAAATAATGTTTGTGCTCTCAGCCTGAAAAATAAAACTTCAAAAAAAAAAAACCCAAACCAAAACAACTCCCCCCACACACTTAGGCATACAGCAAAATTCCATGGAGCTTTGCAGTAAAGAAGCGCGAGCAGATTTCTGCCGAGCATTGGCTGAATTTATACCTACGGTCTCATTTTTCAGTCGCACCTGCATCCACACATGAGTTCCTCCACGGCTCCTGTCAAGCTGTGCTTAATACTTGCCCCAGGTGAAAGCCCTGACTCCTCCTTACCTACAATGTCATTACACAGGTGGCAAAATGGCAAGTCTTTAATGATGCTGAGTTTAATTAATTTACCTGAATCTGGTGGGCAGGGCTGCTGCTGCTTTAGCGTGGTGGAAATACCCCGGTACCCTCGCATCTGCAGCTGGGAAACACGCTGCTTTGCTGCCAGCAAGAGGAAATATTCATGAACAGAATATTGCCTGCGTATGCTGATGAAACTGAAACCAGCGTTTGGGGTATTTTGCCTAGCTGATGTTCGATTTGTCAGCTTCACTCTGCATCCTTTCTCGGGCAACAACAACAGAGGTTCGTACACACTAACTTCTCCATCCACATAGCTTCTTTTAAAACAGAGAGATGCTTTAAATTCACCGTGAGAGGCAAAAACCCCTAATTCCTGGCGCCCGCACCTACCTCTGAGTTCAGTGATGTATTTCAGCCCTGCACATCTGACATGCAGTAAAATATCAGCATCTTACAGTACCAGATACTAATTAGAAAAAGAAATGTGTTAGATGTCAGGCCTCAAGAAAGCAAACTTAACATTCTGACAGCAGCTGGAGAGTGATAGCCGTAATCAAGCATTGTCCCTGCTTAGATCTGTGCCAAACAACCTCGCTTACTTCCAGCTAATTCTCCATCAGAGACGATCTTTCTTTACGATTCCAAAGAAACGTGTTGTCAGTTCCCACCTGCTGGCATTGCTAGAAATAAAACCACAGTTGATCGGATGCAATAGGTCAGCAGAATAGTGCATTGAACTGCTGTTTGTGCTTCCAAGCTGTGTTACGGGAGATGCACTAACGTTTATTAACCCTTTCTCAAACCATGGCTTTTGTTACGCTTTTATAAAGCAGTTCGGTTTCAAGGATGAAAACACGTCCTTTCAGGAATTTCAAAGGAAGCCAAATTTGGGCTTGCTGCCAGGCTAAAAGTTCGATATCATTTGAAAACCAAAATATATTAGCGAAGAAAGGAAATGCAGATGTCAGCCTAGTGACACAGAGTAATCTATTTGCTCAGTGCTTGTATTTTCCTACCAATTTTGTATTTTTCAAAAAGGACAATAAAAGAATTGTGCTCACTGCTAATTAATGACAAGCTGGTAAAAGCATCTATCCATTGTTCCATTTATTTCTTCATTTCCAGCAGTTAACAGCCCTGTTCTGAAATGAATCAATGTCGTTTACACAATGCTGTCACCCCTATTGTTTCTTTATCATTCTTGCATTTTCATAAATCGGAGGTGTTAATCCCTTAATGGCTTCTCTCAGAGCTCTAAAATGTATGCAAAATGGTAATCCATCCCCTAAACAATTCGCATTTACACATGCACCCTCTTAAATACGTTTACTATTAAAATGAATCCTTTGTTTGGATCTAACCCTATCTGTTTGTTTTCTAAACACTGAATCATAGCAGGTATCCAGAGGCTAATTTTAACTAGTAACTATCAAGTAACCCTGTCCTTTTACAAACCTGGTTATTTCTCTCCAGAGGTGAAAGAGGGTTTTTTTTTTTTCTCCGAGGAATCGTATTTTTTACATATGAAATTGAGTCCATGCCTGTCAGATTTTGAAGGAAAAATCAAGGGCTTGATGCAAAGATTACTAATGTAAGGAGAAGACATAAACTGCTGTTAGTGGTCTCTGGTTTGGGCCTGAGTAAGCGGTGTTACGCGCTCTCTCAGAGGCTGGAAACGAAAACCATGACATTTGTCTATAATACTTTAAAAGTAGAAAAATTTAATTCCTTGGTATACAGAAATACAGTAGTCTGTGGTTAAATCTTTGCAGGATTGGGACAGTAAAGTTTCTGGGACAGACTGCACCTTACTGTCTGTGCAGAAGTCTGCGTAGGCACTTGGACAGCTGATTTGTTTGCAATCTTTCGTAGTTAGCATCAACAGAAATGTTCTTGCTCTCCAATACATTTTATAAGTTTTTACAAGTAAATTCTACACCACTTGATGGCTTCACCCCTCTTAAATCATGTATTTTTTTTCCATTTGGTTTTGACAAGGTCACTATCAATGCTAATATTTCACATGCACTTTCCTGAGCCTGATTCAAAGTCATTTCAATCACTGAGTTTCATGTCATTGTTCTTATATGCCTTCGGGCCAGCACCAAAATGAACTGCATCGAAACAACTTTCTAGGAATTATATGCTGACGAGTATGGGATAATTTCCAGAATCAAAGTGCAACTCTTTTAAAGAGAGATTTCAAACACATTCTCACCTAAGAAAGGTACGGCTTGATGAGATATTATGCCAGCGTTAGGATCAAGGTGAAAATGAAAAAAACCCAAAGCCTTAAAACTGAAATGTCTGACAACTAGGCAGACGAGCATTTCAATAACTTAGGGAAAAAAAAGAGCATTGGTGCTAACAGGAGCAGCAATATGCATAAAAAATAAAACCAACAATAAATACTTCAAGCATCGTTTATGTGTTTCTGTTTAATTCACTTTTGTTTCAAGTTGCAGAATCTGTACTGCTTAGAAGTGACACTGAAGTTCTCCAACAATGTGTAACTGTGTGATCTGTGCGGCTTAAAGGATGGATCCTTGGAGTACTGACATAGAGAGAGAGAAGATCAAGGCTTGGCAGTGACCGTAACATGCTGCTACACAGCAGGCAAACACTGGAGTTGAGCAGCTGCACCAAGGCGGGTTGTGCTGCCTTTTTCCTTTCTGCGCTTGTTTTGACTTGTGTTAATCACCCATTGTTCTAGGTGGGAGCGCTAAATTAAAGGACAGGGTGATCGAATAGAGCTCCCATTCAATTAGAGGAAGCAGGTCACTTCAAATTCCACTGCACAAGGAGGTGATAATCAGGAATTAAAAGTATACCTGAAGAGGTGTATCATTTAGAAGTAGGCACAACAGCCTAATTTTAACTCAGGTTAAGTGAAAATACTTTGTAGTCTTCCCAAAGATTCAACACCTGCCAGCACTAAACAATGGAGATGTCTGGAATTCTCCTTTTGCCATGAACTTACAGCACTGATTTTCAGGGGTAGAAGTGCCACACAATGGGAGGATGAAAAGAGATAAATGGGAATGAATGAAAAAAAATCACCCTGAACATTTTTTGTGCGTTGTTTTGCAATAATCTTCATGACACACCGCCAAATTAGATTGCCATTTCATAAATACTTTCAAGCATGGGGAGAAGTTTGACTCTGTAGAACTTTCAGCCTGTCACATATGCCAGGATCTTTCCCANNNTTCCCAATGAGGGATATTACTAAGAATCATTCATGTGGCTGTATTTAGGTGCATTTCCCACCAAATCAAAACTAGCACGTTTCTCAAACTTTGTAAGAATGGCCATTGTCGTAAGATTTCAAGCCAAATTTCCTTGGGCGCGGAGGTTTTGAATAAACTTTGCATGTGAATCCAAAAGTGTCACATACCACGATCCACACAGCTCTTGAGGGTCTGCCAGGCATTCTTCATTCTTCACTAGCTTTCCCTAAATTCTGTGGGATCTGAGGATAGTAGCATACGCTTGTCTTCTAGGCAGGTGGGGGAGGAAAATACACTTTGGTCCATAAACCAAAGTTACTCACTACTGAGTTACGTGAGCTCCGGAGTTAAATTAGTGGCTACATCTTTCATGGAAGCTTGTGGACCACATCTTGTGCACTCTGGTGACTTCCCTCAGGCTTTTTATTTAACATAGGTACTAAGAAATCCCTCTACGGTGTGTGGAGTGCACCTCTCCTTGACAGAACAACACAGATTGAAGAATAAAGGGTTGGTATCATATCTATGCCTGAGTTAATTTCTCTTGATGTGATGATATCAAAGTACATCACTGGGGCATTCAACAAGATGTGATTTGAAAACAGAGATCAGCAGTTCTCCAAAGACCGGTAATACAATTGTTCCACGGATAAAAGGGTTGCAGATAAATTAGAAGTGTCACTCTCCAACTATAGGTAGAAATGACACAGTTATTTGGGCATAAGACTGTTCTCTTCCTGTGGCATAATGCAATTTTTGAAACTTTCAGGCTCCTACACTGACATGTCCTCTGTTTGTGATACGCTGTCCTGGGACGGATCACTGTATTGTGGTGTATGGGAGGAGTGGACTGTTTTTGTCAAAGTAAGTACTGACAAACTGCATGTGAATTTATAAAAAGCGAGAAAAAAGAGACCGATCTGGAGCTGGTTTCTCTTTATTTCAATTTCAATATTTTCAGTTTATAGAAATGGATAATATGGCTTTATCTGTGCTCCTTTTTATTCCGTTGAGCATATTCATCAAACATGACCTAAAAAATCAGAATTTTCTGTGGCTTGACTTTAAATATGATGGAATTCTCTCCACAACAAAGCAAGGAGCAGCACTTACGTGGCTCTCTTGACTGTTCTAAGTCATGGACAGGAGGCAAAATAATTGAGCATACATTGTCATTTCCCAGAAGAGTCCTCAAGTATTCCGCAATATATATTTTTCAAAGGTATCACCTGAAAAATTTATCCTTGAATAAGCTTGCACTGTAAGGTCTGGCAAAGTATTCCAAGTCTGGATTTTTTAAACCTAATTCTGTTGCAAATGCAACTACTCTGATTGTTTTGATTTAATCAAAACTGGCTGTTAAATCTCTAATTCTAACGTCTTTTCAATCTTTGCTCAAAGTGACACATATGTACTCTGTGACTGCGCATTGTGAAGTTAACAACTTGTTATTTGGCCTATCAGATGTTGAATATTCAGCCCCTTGTTGGAATTGTTCAAAATGTAAAACTACTTCTGCCTTTATCACTCCTGTCTCTCAATTCATTCTTAGAGATCATAGTTTTTCCAGAAATCAATTAAGAAAAACAGAGAGATGTTGTATTTTTAACTTCTGAGGCTGAAGGTTTCCAGACTCTCTTTGTCGTCAAAGGAAGAAAAGAATTAGGAGGAGGAAGAATAAAGCATATATTTCATCTTCTAGTGGTAACCCAATACAGAAATATACCTATTTTTAAAGACTTAGTCAACAATTTAATACAGAATTAAAATAGTCCATGCATTGTTTTAAGATAATCATAGGAGTTACCAGTCAAATTTTTATATGATTACATGATATTCTTTGAAGACTGGAAGACTAATTGAATCCC
>VYZM01011959.1:282048-306593 GCA_013398915.1 Dromas ardeola | reverse complement strand
AGGAGCGCTCCTCTCCTTGTTGTCTCCTATCCCATTTGTCTGTTTTCCAAAACTTATGAAAATTGGCATGTTTAAACTTACTTACTGCAGGGATCACTTCAGTCCTTGTTCTTCACTTTACTTTTGCTAGTTTTGCTGTATTCAAGAAGTGATAATCAGAGGTGTGTGCTATATTATTTAAATTATAATGCATTGTATTATACTATATTATGTTATATTATTCCTGTCTAAGAGGAGTTATACTCATGAGTTATGCAGAGGCCAAAAAATGCTCTGTTCATTCCCTGTCCCTTTCCCAGTAATCTCTAGTAGCCTGTTTGCCTTTTTGACTGCTGCTGAGCGCTGAACCTGTATTGTGATATACCACAACCCAACAGTCACAAGGTTTACCTTGAAGGCAGTCAAATCCCCAATTTAACTTCAAAGCATCTCAACCAAAGAACAAACGTGTAACGGAGTGAATCTGTTCCTCAAGAAAGGGCTGAAATCTGGCCTGCACATCTCTTAGCTCCTGCTCAAATAGCTCCTGTTGGAAAGTAAGTGGAAGAACAGCTATTTTGCATAGAACTGAATTTAACCCCAAATAGTTTGAACCGTCAGACTGTTCTAGTTGGCATGAATTCAGCAAGAAAGACTCTGATTCATTTATTTAACTTTAAAAGGTCAGGAACAGTGCAATTTTGGTAGATAGAAATGCTTTTTGCTCATTCTGACCATAAACAAACTGTTCTGGGACAGGAGGAAGCACTCCCTACCTCCACTTTTTTTGTTCCTGATGGCTTCCTGCGGATCTGCATGTCTCTCAAACACAGAAATTATACTGCAGAGCATGGAGATACATTGTCTGGGAGGGGCATTAAGATGAATGAGTTCAATTAATAAAATATTTTAAAGAGAGTTCAGTTGTATGCGTTGTGATAGGGA
Organism: Dromas ardeola; assembly: GCA_013398915.1. NCBI lineage: Eukaryota > Metazoa > Chordata > Aves > Charadriiformes > Dromadidae > Dromas > Dromas ardeola. Next base: position 305,669 of record VYZM01011959.1, on the reverse strand, counting down.
CATGAAAATTTGGAAGCGGACACTAAAATAATCTTAAAATTACACATACTTAACAATTTTAGCTATTAAAACATATTAAGAATTATTTAAGCAAGTAAAAATATGCATTTGTGGAATTTCTAAGCTCTAAAACATTATATACAAATTAGAGCGACTGACTTAAAGAGAAAACAACACCTAATGACTGCCTCAAATCAAAGAAGTCTTGATCTTGCTTGGAATTTCAATGTGCTTTCAAATACAACGAATCAATTAATCACAGCCCAGGTTACAGGTTTTATTTAAAAGGCTGTTCAAAAACATACCTCGTCGGCTGGCACCTGGGGAAAGCTACATAGCAAACTCTGATATTGCACTACGCATATGCAGAAAGCAGCCCATCAGTTCTGCAGGATGCTTCTGCTGTGAAAAAGTGCATCACATACTCAGAAGTGACTGTTCGTGTGAAAACCAAGACTAATGCTTCTGAAATCCTCGTGATTATTGCACACACTCCTCTCTTTCCTATGTGCCTCGCAGTCACATCTGTATCTTCCTCAATATGGAGAACAAGACTGTGCTGCTGTGCCACCCATGTTTTCAGCACAGCGACTCTTTCTTTCTTTCTTTCTTTCTTTCTTTCTTTCTTTCTTTCTTTCTTTCTTTCTTTCTTTCTCTCTTTCTCCCTTCCTCCCTTCCTCCCTTCCTCCCTTCCTCCCTTCCTCCCTTCCTCCCTTTTCCTTCCTTCCTTTCCCTTTCTTTCTCTCTTTCTCTCTTTCTTTTTCTTTCTTTCTTTCTTTCTTTCTTTCTTTCTTTCTTTCTTTCTTTCTTTCTTTCTTTCTTTCTTTTCTTTCTTTCTTTCTTTCTTTCTTTCTTTCTTTCTTTCTTTCTTTCTTTTCTTTTCTTTCTTTCTCTCTCTCTTTCTCTCTTTCTCTCTCTTTCTTGCTTTCTCTCTTTCTTCTCTTTCTTTCTTCTCTTTCCCTCTTTCTCCATTCTTCCCATCTCTGACACACTAGGACGCACCTTTCAGCACTGCCAGGATCATTGGCACAAGTTGTTCCCAAATTGTCATCTAGAGATGGAACCAGACTACCAAATCTACACTGACACCACAAAACCTTCAGATTTTAGACCCAGAGCCCTTATTTGGATCCATGTCTGCTGTGCCCTTCTACACCTGAAGGTTGCTCTAATGTCTCCATGGACTTCTGTGGTTCCCCACGCCTTTTCGCTGACCACGTGGCCCCACACGTATCGTGCATGAAGTAAGAACTTAAGTGACATAAGGCAGAGCTATTCTGCCGGGTCTGGCATCACACCCTCCCCTTCTGGTGAAAATATTTGACTGGAACTTTTTTGTAAAAGCCTGGTCATTTCTCACGCATATCACCGCATCCTCAGCTCCATGTGTCAACAGAGGAGAGAAAAATGAAGGGTTCTTTGTGCATTTATTGTTCTGCCGACTGGTGACAAAAATAAAGCAAAACATTCCTGAATACTCTCACACAAGATTTACAAGAAGACAACAGTAACTGCCTGCAGATAATAATTAAACAAGGCCCACAAAACTTTTGGGGATAGAAGACTGTCGCAGCTTGTCTTTAATTTTGCTCATGACCTTGCATAGTTTTGTTAACTAATTGTGTTATTGGCTTAGGAATCTCTGATGTGGCATTAATTTGGGAACTGTGGAAAAGTGACAATCTTCAGAGCCACAGCAGATGTGGCTGAATAGCTCAAGTCACAGGCTGCAAAAAAAAAATGGTATTTCTCATTGAATACCGCCCAACAAGAGTGGGAGTGCATCCCTACACACAGGAGAGGGTGAGCTTTCATCGCAGACGAACAAGAGAGAGAAAACACCAAGTAATACTGGTGCACTTGGTGCACTGCACTAAGATCAAGTTATTCCGTAGGCAGCAAAATTAACAGAAGCCCGTTTGCTATGGGGCTGCATCCGCCATCCCCAGCAGCTGGTGCCCCCACCGCGCAGGGGGATGGTCCCCCCTGGGATTGAAGCAGCCTGGCTTTCTGTGCGTGGGGCTTTGGGCTGTGGGGTGGGGGGCAGTGGGGCGGCAGCACCCCGGGGAATTGGTGGAAGGGTGTGGGCAGAGGCAGCGTGGCTGGAGGGTGAGACCCACACAGCCCTCCAAGCCCCCAGCAGCTTTTCTAATGCTTTGAGGAACAACCATGACCTCAGTGCCTTCATTCCCTCTCCCTACCTGTGAGCCGACTCTGCCCACTTGCAGCCCACTGCAGGCACCACAAGAGAGGCCCCTGTAGCCCCCCAAACACCTAATTTAGCTGATCAGTTCTCTGGTTGCAACCACGCAAGCCTTATTTCACCTCCCCTGGCCAACAGTCCCACAACAACTCAGTGGAGTCATCCTTCATGGAGGGAAAACAACTTAATTCATGTCTGGTACAAAAATGAAACAAACACAGCGTTGTTTGCAAATAAGCTGCCATTTCTCTCCCACGGGATTACACTATGTTTTGAAGGGGGTGCTGACATTTAAAAGGAAATTGTACGTATATGCACATGTGTTTGTGTATGTATTATACGCACACACACCCCTCACTACGAGCACTGTTTCTCAGAGCATCATGTATACGAATGACAGCATTTTGTTTAACTGCAGCAAACCAAGCCACATAGCAGAGCTTTCTTGCAGGAGAGAGCCAGGATTTTAGCATTTCATTTGTTTCCGGTGATATAACCAAGATGATACGGAGTATCTCAGAGCTGCCCTCAGCCTCTGCTTGTTGCAGAGTTCAAAGCCTCCGTTTGTGGAATCAAGCTTCTAGCTTGCATGGAAAAATCATTCTTTCCTTCCTCTGATTACTGTAAAGAAGATTTGAGTTTAGTACAGCTGGAAACCAGAAGGCAACTAAAACAAAATAAAAAAATCATCACAGTTATTCTTCATATAATCTTGGGGTTTTCAGGCCAGCCTTACGATGGCAGGGAGAGGCAGATGGCAGGCCCTTAAGTGATAGCAAAGGTGCCCTCTGAGTAAGTTTTCAGCAATTTTGCCTTTTCTAGAAAGACCTCGAAGCAGTGCTAATTTTCTCTGGTCCAGCAGGAGATGGCAGAAGAGAAGACCCTTGCCTGTCACGCAGACCTTGACAGCAGAGGCCAGCCCGGCGGTGCCTCATCTCAAGAAGAAGAGAGAAGTCATCCCCACGGGGTGCCAGGGCACGGAGGGATTTCCCTCACCGGGCCGGGAGCAGCAGAAAGGAGCCGGGCAGCCATCCACCACCCGGAGCAGCATCCCATGGAAAGCCACATGCCCACCTATCTCTTGTTTTTTTTCTTTTTTGTTGAGAACAGCATGGTACCACCAGGTCATTGCTGTGCTTCAAGTGTCTGCAGAGAACTGCTGCCCTCAGGGCTTTGCACCAGTGTTGAGGGACCTCAGACGACACGCTGGGATTTCAGACACTTGGGAATCGCCAGGCCAGGACACTAGTGACTTTTCCAGATGCAAGGCAGTACGTCTGCAACCAGTGACAATATGCTCACCTCTGGGACAGAGGGACATTTTGCACACCTGATCTGTGCTACCAGGCTGTTAGCATGCTGCAGAATTAGCCATCGCCAACACTGGAGGTAAAAGAACCCCTCAATGGACATTTTGTTATATGTAAAACCAAAGTTAAAAGTACGAAAAGATGGGAATCGGTTGCACTTGACATGCCATTAGGTTTTAAAATGCTGAGGAGCCCAGCAGTGGCATTTTTAAGCAGCGTTTGAGGCTGTCAGGGGCTCCGAGAGTTACTATTCACCTGCTGTTGTGTCCTCCACTCCCCGGTGTTGGGCTTTACTTGGCACAAGGAACACTCCAGCTCTGCGGACTTGAACCACAGTGTTAGTGTAACATGCTATCTACCCTTTGTCTTGATGACCAAAAAGCGCAGAGGCAGAGGTAACAACAATACATTTGTACAACTGCATTAGGGGAAAGCCAATTTATTGCAAGGCAATCTTTGAGGGAGACATTATTGAGAAAGAAGACACCAGAAGAAATACGCGTCTAAATACAAACGTAGATGAAATGCAATAGCCACAGTTATCATTCAGAGGATCTGAAGCTTGCCAACAAGCAAAACCACAATAAATGGCTAATAAAAACGAATCTCTGTAAAGCATAAAAAAAATGTACATTACCATTATGTTGTGGTTAATTCTCAGACAATAGTGGAACATAACAGTGAAGTGTTACTTCCTGTCATTTAAAGGGAAAGAAACCCAAACACCAAGAATTCTTCAAGCTAAGGAATGCAGACATACATCATGTCTGCAAGAATCATAAAAAGATCAAATGTAATATTTTCTTTCAGTGCAGACAACTGCTTTGAGATTTTCCATTCAGACAGCCTTGAAAACCGCCTCCAGCATTTGCCAATTACTACTGACAAATACCATTTGGTAGTGAGTGATGTTTTAAGTGAAATAAAACAGTGAAGAAAACTGAACATGATGAAAGGATTTTTTTCTCCCTCTGAAGTGACTGTAAGTTATATATTCACAAGGTAGGGTTTACGCTTCCTGCCAGTGACAAATTCCATGTGATGTTGAGCGCAGAGGTGAAGTTTGTTTGACAGTAATAGGAAAGGAAGACAAAACTCGTTTTCATGTTCTTTTAAGCAGTCAGATATTTTCTAGCTATAAACAAAGGAGGAGTTGCTAGTACCTCTGTTCCACATCATTCTTCATAATGTAAGTGCACTAATGGAGAGAATGATTCTCGAATATTGAAGTGGTCAGAGTGCAAAGAGGGCATACAGTGGAGCTTTCTGTCAGCGGCACTTGATTTACATATAAACTGCAACCTGCAACCAGTAATAACCAGCATATACCATATTTTTAAAAATATTTATCAGTCATGGAGAGCCTTGAGACAGGTAAAAATAGCTCAAGCTATATGACTGGAAGAGGTGTTTAAAGAATTATTTAAATAACCAACTATTAGTCCTCTTTTGACCTTTTCTCCTTTTAAACACAGGACTGGGGTCCATTTAGCTCTACATTTACTACATTTACTCCCAGGAGGATTTGTCTCAGGTCTTGGCATCATGGTATCTGCTCATGTCATCTCTAACTCTACACCCCACCAGAAGCAGGCAAGTGTGTAGAAGGGAGGAAGAGACCCCAAAGCCCAGACCCTCAGAGGGATCCCCATCCTCATCTCTGCCTGGCCTGGGCTCTCACAGCACCACAACCCTGTTGCCTCTTGCCCCGAGGACACCAAGTTACCAGAAATTTGCCTCTTCCTCCCAAGGGGAGTAGCATCTTTTTCCAACTAGTACAATGCTGAGTAGCTGCAGCAGCTGTTCTCTGAATTATCCAAGTAATGCTCACATTTTCCCCCCTACTTGACATTCAACAGTTGCATCTTGTTATTGACTTAGATTCAAATCTTACTTTCATCTTGAACCAGTGGGGAAGGCAGGGGGGAAACTCCGGAGAATGTGGGTACATTAAGAACATTTTTCATGCTGTTTCATTTTGCAATGGTCTGGGGTTTCTTTGTTTAACAATTCCCTGCACGTTTTATTTAACAAAAACATTTTATTTTGAAATTAGGAATGCTTAACCCATTGTTTTTCCATTGTTGCTTCTCCTTCTTTTTAAGGTGAGGAGGGGGAGTTACCCTCATCAGGTGGTTCTCCCAGTAACAATATTGAAAAATATGTTAATAAAAATAGTCAATGCTGTGATACGAGTTTCCACCTGCTTTTAATGTTACAGCTCAAAACCTCAGCAGGGATATTCCTTCAGACTTCAGGAAAGGACTCCTGCCTCAGGCTACCTGATTATTCTTAGGGAGGCATAAACCAAGGACTCGCTTGTCAGCGAGTCCCACAGGCATGAGGATGGTGGCTTTATTGTGCACGTGTGGCTTTATTTATAAGGCCCGGGTGGCCAGAGCATGTGCAGGTGACATGTATCAGACTGCACAGGGGCAAATCGATTGCCTGGCACACATACATTAAGACCAGCATGTGCAGGTCTCCTTGGACATGAAAAGCCCTTGCTGCACTGCTCGACTGCATAGATGTGGCTGCTCAGGCACGCTCCAGTCACTGCTGCACCAAAGGAGCTCTCTGCCTTATGGAAGTCCCAGAGTAAGAACCAAATTCTGCTACTTCCACCCAAACAACGCTCCTTTCAGTAAGAAGTCAGGCATATGGCAGCCCAACCATGGCACTTCAGCTGTGCCAGGCGCTCTCCCTCTAGGGCTTTGCCTCTGTGCTTGCACCAGAGGAGATTAAGAGCTACCTCAAGAGTGAGTAGATTGAAGTGGTGCGAACCCTGTGACCGTGAAACTTCCACCCACACTGCAGGGTGTTATCCCAGCCACGGCACAAGTGTAATGCACTTCAGGAGAGCCAAGGACAGGGCATATGTCTGCTGACAGACTGAGCTGTACCATACCTGGCCTCCTCTTACCCCGTCCGGTCACACTGCACAGAGGTGAATTTGAGCTCGCCCTCTGTCTCTCTCTCACACACACACTCAGCTCTGCCCAAGTACAAGAGTTCTGCCTACACCCTGGTGGTTCCAGTGCAAAGAGTAGGTTGGAAGAGCAGCCATGCTCTCTGATCTTCCTACCAGGCTGTAGTAACTCCCCTGTAATTGCAATGCATTTTGTTGTTTTCTTGAAAAAAAAAAAAATAAATTGAAAATAAGGCTTGAACCCACGTAAACTGATTTCTGTTGGCAAGCTTTGGACTACAACTGTGCCTAATGAAGCCCTGAGGCCAGATATCAAAGGCAAGGTGTAACTCCGTTCGAGTCAAGTGGAATTAAATCAGCATAAAACAGACGTGAGATGAACTGATTTTTCACAGTTGTTGCTGGAAACAGCCAGGCACAAAGACAACGTTAAGCCTCCCGAGGTTCAGACCAGAACAATCTGCTGTGCTGCTCAGGGCCTGTGACAAGCTTATGTGGTTCTTTACCTGTGTTTAGAAAGGGAATGGCCATTCCCATAGGCAGGGACTTCTTTGGAGGAGTACAAGCACCCATCATTGCCATTGTCTCACACATAGTTAAGCTCAAGGTTGGGTTCAAAATTTCTGATTTTCTACCGTGATTTTAGCCTGGATGCATGAGAAAACAAATCTCTATATATCTCAATATGCTACTCTCCCCTTCCACTCTCGCATATTTTCTGAACACATTAGGCCAATTTCTATCAAATGTGACACAGAAGAGAAGTCTCAAATGCCATACGTATGCTGTCTTTGTGAATACTGTTGGCTGTATGCTCAAAGCCCAGCTCTCTGACCATCCACACTGTCTAAGCCTTGGAGCACATCCAAAGGGGTGATTATGACAGCACCCCATTTGAAATGCCAGAGGAAATCCGAGGACTGCTCATTGCTTTCTATTTCCTCCAATACACATTCCCTACCTCACTCGACACCTCCACACCCAAGAGCATCCCAGCTAGAGCAGCTCACATCCTCCAACTCCTATTTCATACAGCAGGGCAACCCCACCAGTGAGTGGCGGTGGGAGGCATTCCATGTCTCTCCATGACAGAGAAGCCTGACACGAGAGATTTCCCACCCGGCAACACTGAGGGATCCATGCCCATCTCCATCTGTGCAAGACAGCAGGGAGCAATGAGACACCCAGACGGACCAGCACAACCAAAAGGCTCCCTCTGTCATTGCAGCTGTGGCACAAATAGCGTTCATTCTCCCCTCTCCTTCAGCCTAAGGCCCCTGCTCTAACACTGCAGGAAAAAAATGCCAAACGGGGGTTACGCAGCCAAGTAAACCAAATAGCCCTGCTCCCATGAAGAGAGGACAGCACTGGCTAGCCACAGCATGGTGCACAGATGCACACGCACATACTTGCCTGACGCTATGTGATCTTCTAGGGTTACTGTCCAAACTGTATGTTTACTCCTTTCACCTTCCCACCCCTTCCCAAAGAGCCACAGAAATGGCCACCCTGGCCACCACACCATTTCTGGTGGAGCAGCAGGACTCTCCAGTCATCTACATGAACTTAGAGACAGAGAAAAGCCAAACTGCAGTGTGTGCCCTTTATTTGTGTACAAAACATCCCCTCTCCAGTGGGCCCACTCTTGCCCTTTCTGTCCTAGCCCATCCTTCCCCTTCCACCTCCACAGCCCAGCCCCCACTGCACCTCTACCAGGCCCTTAGGAGTCTCCCATGACCTACACAGTCTTTTCCCACTCCAGAGCCAGGCACTGGCTAGCCCAGCATCTAAGTACTCATCAGAAACAGTTCAGAGCAGCATGAGTCATCTTGGGATGGCATGGTCCCGTCTGATCTCTCGCCAACATCCTCTGCAGGCCAGGCCCACCCACACCAAAGCATCTCTGCCGATGCAAAGTTCAACTCGTGGGAAGGATACACAAATTCACTGGCCCTTTCTTGCTGCAAAGAGGGCTGGCTTCTTACGGATAGAGATACAGGCTCTGGATGCCGGCCCAGGCAGGGTGGTACAGACAGGCATGGCACCAGCCTCATGCTGAGAATGCCCCTCTGTCCTCTCCATAGTCATCATTGCCTGCCAAGGGTCAAAAGAGCCAAACTGCCACTGCCGGCTCCTTCCAGAGCAGCCCCAGCAGGAGAGAGCTACTAAAGTAGCCCATCCAGTGCCTGTTGGACCTATCTGTAAGGGCTACCGTGCTCATTTAACAGTTTCTCCAGCCCAACTCTGGCATCCTAGTGGAGAGGTAAAGCACCGGACACAGCTGGCCGTACCAGACTTGGAACAAGTACAGGTGTATGCAAAGAGGAAAAAAACGTTCTTACACTAAAAGTGCACTGCAAATACCTTCCTCCTGCCATGCACAGGATGGTAGTAGAGCCCAATCCACTTCAGTGCTCTCAAGTTTGGCATGTCATAGTATGGTCCAGCACTGGAGGCAGGGGGAGAGAGCTAAGGAACAGGAGAGAGGGCTTCAGGAGGCAACAGTATCTTTGCAAGCAGCAGATCCCTCCATTCCTCCTCTTTTTGGGACAATCTGAAGGGTCGCTAAGGACATGCAGTGTAGATTCACACTGGCTGTTTCAGAAGCCCCTGGGAAAGTGAGTGAGGCAACAGGCACGCATCCAAAGCAATAAGCAGACACGAGTCATGAAAACAGGCCGTGAAGAAATCCCCAGCGAAGGAAAGGGTCAAAAATCAGCTTATCACTATTAGACACTGGAGAACCTGACACAAGGGAAAGTCCACAAAATCGCCCTACACAGAGGAAATGTTTCGACCGGAGTTCGATTAGGCACATCAAAGGACATTATTGAACGAGGTCTGTGCAAAAGATGAATCTGGCCCCTAATCCCTGAAAAAAACCCACGTGAGCAGACAGTTCTCCACCGCATAGGGTTAAGTTAATGTAACAAAGATGATTTGAACCATTACTTATGTCTCGGGTGATCGTTTCAGGGAAGAATGACGTGATTCAACTTGAGAGAGGAGCAATTCCAAAAAAGTTAAAATACAGTAAAACTGAGAGAAGATAAAAGATTACAAAGCTTCACATTTCACTTGAAACCAGCAGAAAGAAAACTACATTTTCAACTACTTATCTATTACTACCCATGGTGTATCACTGAAAACAACACTTTTTACTATTCAAAACATAATACAGTAAATAGGATTACAATTGCATGCAGATATTCTGTAATTTCTTACTTCTCTGTAGTACAGCTGCATCATCTAGTGGACAACACAGAGATTGCATTAGTTTTACACTAGCTTTACACAGCTTAGTTTGGGGTTATTTTGGTCTGCCACTGAATATAGCTTTCTAAAACTTAATTCTGGAATTACAGATATCCACTAAAATATTCAGTAGAATGAATTGGAAATGTTGTTTTGTTTATTTTTTTTCACTCCAACCTGCAACAGACTGATGCCACCTAAGCTTTGTTAGACAGGGGCAAAATCAAGTTCTTCTACTTGAATTCAGTCACTGAGCTGTGTTTTCCCTGCTTTTGTGCTGAAATTATAAAAAGCATGAATTTTGCATGGTTCAGCACCAGTTGCTAGTCCAACCTGAGGGAAAATTTGTAAATATTTTAACAACTTTAGTTCATATTTATTGTGCAAAGAAACCCACAAATTTATTTTGGGACGACTTCACTGTGTCCTAGAGTTCATTATCTCCATCTCTGTAGTCACAGATGAGCTGAGTGCAAACAAACACTTCAAATTATGCCCAAGTGCAGCATTTTTAAAGGGGTATTCTTTACCTTCTAGGTGGGGAGGGGCTATATATCCTGGGAGATATCATTTTTAAAAGCTCTTTCTTTGGGAATGTCATCTTTGAAATGTTTTCATAGTGTACCTAAAAGCTTTAATTATCAGGGTATGAGAGTTGATACTCCCTTATCTTGTCCCGAAACAGACAGGTCTAAATGCACTTAGCAATGATGGATGATCTCCACACATTACAGCTGAAGAAAACTGTAAACTGGAAGCCACTCTCTGTAGAAGATCAAAGAAAATCCATGCCGTATTTACATAAATTGACACAGGAAAGATACTGTCATGAGGTTTCATGTTTATCATTTTTCGGTGACTTCAGACTGCATTAAATTAAGTCCCCCATAAAAAAAAAAAAAAAATTAAGCTGTGTTGTTTCTGTCTCACGCTCTTACCACAAGAAATGAAGCTTCTCTCATTTACACCTACCCAAACCCAGTGTTTTCATTGCAGTCACAGAAGGCATTCCTACTCTAGCTCTCTTTGAGTAACACTGCACAAGCTGGAATAGAATCTCGCTCACTGCCATGGTCTATACCAGGTTTGCATTGCTAATGGTTAAAAGCCGGGGTTTGCTCCTACCATTGCTGAGATTTGCAGATACAATCCAAAAGGAAATTTATACAAAGAGAGAAACAAAGTATGTCTTTCCACGCTAAGATCACAGCTAAATCCCTTCTTAGAGTAACAGAGAGCCAGAGCCGAACGTTAACAGCACATCACTACAGCTAAGTGATTAAGATGTTTGCAGCTCAAAGGGGCTCTAGTTAAAGTAGAGGCTGACAGTAAGCATCTTCACTCTTTGAAAACTTGATTTAGTGTTCTCTAAGGCAGCTGGAGAGCACTCCCAGTGCAGTTACTCCCTCAGCCATCCTAGCTCTAAGCCCAGCTTAAGATGCTCTGTCTTGCACATAGCTTTGATTCAAAGAAGAATTTAAGCTTTTGCTGACTAGGCATATATATATATATATAAATGCTGAATCATGACCTGTGTTATGCTGGTTTATTCCTGTTAAAAATCCCTTGTTATTGATATTTCGTTACAAAAGCACTAGTTCCAATTCCCTAGTTTATTCAGGCAGGATTTTGCCTTTGACATTAAACACACATGGCTCTATTCACAACACTTGCTACAGCACTTAAGGTAAAGCTGGGGGCTTACTGCCGTGCTTACATGGCCAAGACAGACAAGCAATTCATACTGTTTACTCTCCTGCACTGCCAGATCCCCTTCCTGCACTCCCTGGAGGGCGCGTAGGAGTTACAGAAGTAGAGCCCATATTCAAAGCACCTGGTATAAATGCGTAGTCTACAGTGCAACACTGAAGCAGACAAGCTTCTGTCAAACTAGCATCCATCTTGCAAGACACATCGTACAGAAGCTGTTCTAAAAATAGGCATCTGCAGAAAACAAAACAAAAAAAAACACAAAACCATCCTTATCTTCTTTAACTCTGGCACCATCTCAGTATAAAACTATAAAATAAGAAACACATCTGTTCTTAGAGAGTGAAAAAGGTTTTATTAAGTAAGACGTCAAACAGTTCAACTGCAATCATCAAAACTGCAGGACCTCTTCAAAGCCAGGATCCCTCTAGCCCAGTACCCTGTTTGCCACAGTGACCACCAACACCTTAAAAGCACAAGCACAGGTCGAGCACATACAATCCTTGCCATCAATACCCTCTCAACCTTCAAGTGTTTTGAGAGCAGGGGCCTACGTAAGATGGCTGCTAAGTGCCAACAGCTCTGTCTCCCGTGTGTATGTGCTCTGCACCCATCTCAACTTTTGTATCCGTATTCCTTAGTAACACCAATGGATTTGTTACCACACTCTGATAGTTTTGAACCCGACTTCTTCAAGCTTCCTTTGAAAGCCCTTACTTCTGTCCCTGTGAACGCTCACTCACCATCCACCCTCTTCATGTCATCCATGACTTCTGCAGACCTTTTTCCAGACCTAATCAAAATGAATGGGCAACAGTCACAGGGTCAGGGTCTCTGCTGTAGCCAGGTTCAGTGGTACAGAGGGACCCTTACGTGGGCTGTTGAGAATTGCCCTCAGTGAGATTCGTAGAGATTGCATTCCCAAATCCAGTCATCTCATCCCAGAAGGTGCTTCAGAGCAGGACTGCCCAGAGTATAAAATACGGTGTCAAGTGACTTGCGGGGGTTGAAACCACAGTTTAGGCAAATATGAAATTAAGTTGGCCCAAAGGAAGTAATAAATGTGCTTGTAGCTCCAGAAAGCATAATGGTTACTTGGGAACACAAACGCCATCCCTCCGAACATCTCCCCATTCTTTCTTCTTCCCCCAGCCCCATATGCCGAGCATGACGCCACGCGGCACAGAACATCCCCCTGGTCAGCCGGGGCCAGTTGTCCCAGCCACGTCCGCCCTGCAACCTCCTGCACCCCCAGCCCACCTGCTGGTGGGGTGGTGGGGAGCAGAAAAAGCCTTGGCTGTGTAAGCACTGCCCAGCAATAACTAAAATATCCCTGTACCATCAACACTGTCTTCAGCACAAGCCCAAAACATAGCCCCATACTAGCTACTATGAAGAAAATTAACTCCACCACAGACAAAACCAGCACACCCAAACAGAACAATGCAGAAAAAAAAGCAGGTAAAAGCCCTGGAATCCTCAAATCCAAACAACTTTACACAGTAACATTCTTGTTCACAAGGTACCAAAGAAAGTCTGAAAGTGCATTTGAGCTTGAATACTTAACGGTTTTCACTTGTTGCATTTTTTTCTTTATATCATTAGCTAGAATGCCTTTATTGCTCTATACCATTTCATTTATTTCAAAAATAGAGAAGTCTTGTAGAAAATGAACCAATATATTTACAAAAAGAAACTTTTAAAAAACACAAGTTCTTAAAAAATGCTAAAAATAGTAATGAAAAATTCTATGAAATGTGATTCCCCACAAAGTGGAAAATAACCACAACTATAAATGAAGTTTATACAGCTTAAATAAGGGTCCTGCCCTGAAACGCCCTTTGAAGAAGTCTCTCTCTTCTCTAAACAACATTGGGAGCTCGAGCTCCCTACTTAAGTAGAATGTTTAGTTAATGAGACTATCCCCTTGTAGACAGGATGGGAACATTTCTCAGTGTGATCAACAGAACTGACTGGAAACAGAATTAATTGCCTGGGTGGTCTTCCAAATAAGAAACAGAGTTCAAAGTGATACACCCTTTCAGTTGTCATTTGCAGCAGGAGTCAGAACAAGAACTAGTGAGTTTGGAGGGAGCTGTGAGAGTAAAGGAGGGAAATTCACACTTCCTTGTGTTCAAGAAACACTTGGGCTCAAACTGCAAAGGGAATGATTGGGAGTCGGTGACAATAGGACTGATCTGTGCTGTAGTCACCATCTACTATACTCCAGCAATGAACAGGCACTGCATGAACTGCTAAGTCTTGGGGACATGTACAGATCTCAGGGAAAAAGGATCAGTCCAGGGCAAATATAAGCAGCTCTGTCCTCTTCCTCTCTGTCAAGTGCCAGAGCTCAAATACACACTGAGGAGTATCTGCCTGACCCTACGATCCATGCTTTAGCCACACAGGCAGCTGTAAAGTCTAGGACTGCTGGAGCCCACAATCCCGGGGCTGCTCAAATTACCCCAGGAGCTGTTTTGCTCACAGCAGTGTGACCTGGATGAGATGTGATGAAAGCCACCTGTGCTGCCCCCTAGCATTTGGGCTAACCTTTCATACTACTAACGAAGGTCAGCAAAGAACAAAATAAGACTCTCGGTCCGGTGTGACCCTGTAAATATAACTAGGCATATTCTGATGACTTTTACAATATTCTTTGCTGCTCAGGTCCATTAAAACAGTTGATCAAGGCATATCCATGGCAAAAGAGCTCCAATCAGCCACAGCTATCACAGCTCCAGATGGGTCAAGTTGTTGCCATATTCAAGTTGCGAAGAATCTCAGCTGATTTTTGTAGTATCTTCAGATCTTCCAAGCGTAGTGCTTCTACCAAAGCGAGCTGGTTTTTGAGGTCCTCTTTGTTCCTTTTCAACTGGGAAATCTGAAATTTATACAAATGGGATTAAATTACTAAAAATTCAGATTATTTAATATAGGACACAAACATAAAATTTGTGTAAAACTTCTCTGTGGTAGGGATTCCATGAACTCTGTCAAAATACAGTATTCTTTTTAACCTTCCACCAGAGAAATTATAATAGTAAAAGAAAAAAAGAAGGAAGAAAAAAAATGAGAAAAATCATATGTGGACAGGATGCAGACCAAAAACAAGAAGAGGAAGGGAAATGTTTACCTGGTATCAGGCTCTTAAATCCATACTACCCTCAAGGTACTGCTCAAGACCAGATTCACCTCATACCCTGTGCATGTAAGTGTTCCCTTTGCAAAAGCGTGGTTTTAACAACCCTCTTCCATGATAGCTATCCAACTTGACATTAAGTACACATGTTGTTTGCCAAAATTGAGAAAGGAAGGAGAGATTGTTTTTCTAAGAGTACAGACCTCCCTCACAGCAGACTGGCTGACATCGGTAGCTCATTTGGCTTGACTGGCTTTAATGAACACAGCCTTCATTTTCTGCAACAAGGCACTCGTGGCAGGTCTGCAACACCTTATGTGCCCACCTCACACAAGCCTGCATTTTCTTTTAAGAGGTAACCTCAACAAACACACTGACACTGTAAGCAGAGCAAGGTTAAACACTTCTCCTTTCTTTACACGGCTTCATGTAAGCTTTGTAACATGGTTCCTTTCTTTGCTGCAGCCACAAATTCTGCTGAGCAATTTAGTGCTGTCAGTCACCCTGGAAACAAATCCTACACCACCCCAGCGTAGTCAATTCCTTCCATCACTCTGTTCTCACCCCAGAAAATTACACTGCTGTACATTTATGCTAGGAGAGAACGGAATCTGGGCTACCTCGTTCTTCCAGTCAAATTACCTGAAGAAGGGCATGCTGTGTCTCCTCTATTAAAAAATGGCATATTTTTGCTGTTATAGTCAAAGTCTGCTGTTCGTTTCTGGATGAAATTACATCACCAAGCAGTGTTCTCCTCCAGGAAGTACTAAAAGAAAAATGTTTGAGCAAGACACAATCATTTACCGTATTCCCCAGCTGAATGACAAACATATGGTTATGCTAAGAATAACACTGCAGGCATAAGGCAAGTAGGGTCAGCATATATGAAAAAGGCACACGGCACTCAAATATAAGACTGATAAGGCAAGCAAAAGAGAAGAGGGAACTAACAGTCTGGAGCAGAACTTCCAATCCTCCAGCCCTACCCCTTCAGCCAAAGACACAGTCTGCACTTAGATCAACGCTTCCAGTCTTCACTGCTCTGCCGTGCTGCCACCAACTTCAGCAGCACCAGCGAGGAGTAAAAGCTATTCACCCAGAACTTACTAGCATGGCTTCTGCTAAACCTCACCTCACATACTGACACACTTCATGGGCTTGAAACCAGCACCACAGGGATTTATATTTAGTTCTTGTAATCAACTTATTCCACTCAGCAATGAATCTTCTAAGCATAAACGGCGTCAAACAAGCAAAGCCCAGGTAACCATTTTCTATAAATGCTGTTTAAGGCAAATTTGCCATTTGGAACAAACGATCAAAACTGCGCTGACAGTCACTGAAGATGAATTTCAGTGATTTATTTGGTCCTAGAATTTCAGAAGCAGCCTGTGGAACACATTCTTCAAAGAAATTAAGCACAGTCAATAGCATTTAAAAGTCCCATCAAACCAACAGGAAAAAGGTCTGGAGTCTGAACCTTAAAGTAATATCTCGTTCTCAAAATAGAAAGGGAAAACAATGGGGTGTTTCTAGTGTTTAAGACAGGAAAGTAGAAGACCAAAGTACCAAACATGCAATGACTTTACATTATATGGTGTTCTTTGCCTTTCCTCTTTTCACTTCTCACCTGGAGTCAATGAGATAGACACAGGAAATCCAAATTGTCCCAGTATCCCACCTCACACACAGCCAGCAAAAAGCAAATAAAGGGAAATATCACATGCACGTTGTCTAAATATTCAAAAAGTACTGAAACTTACAATTCATCTGCTCCAAGGCTTAACAACTTGAGGGCTGTGAGGAGTCTCCAAGATGGTCCATCCCATCCAAAGGTCAGGTTTCTAAAAAGTCAGAAGTGATGTGATACAGAAAGTACAGGTGATCTTCTGCAGCATAATAGCTTCCTTCCTGACAAGTGTCAACAAGGGAAGATCATAGAATCATAGAATCATAGGGTTGGAAGGGACCTCTGGAGATCATCTAGTCCAAACCCCCTGCCAGAGCAGGGTCACCTTAGAGCAGGTTGCACAGGAACGCGTCCAGGCGGGTTTGGAATGTCTCCAGAGATGGAGCCTCCACCACCTCTCTGGGCAGCCTGTTCCAGTGCTCTGCCACCCTCAAAGTAAAGAAGTTCCTCCTCACGTTGAGATGGAACTTCCTATACTCAAGTTTGTGCCCATTTCCTCTTGTCCTGTCACTGGGCACCACTGAAAAGAGCCTGGCCCCATCCTCCTGACACACACCCTTTACGTATTTGTAAGCATTAATAAGATCTCCCCTCAGCCGTCTCTTTTCCAGACTAAACAGACCCAATTCCCTCAGTCTTTCCTCATAAGAGAGGAGTTCCAGTCCCCTAATCATCTTGGTAGCCCTATGCTGCACCCTCTCCAGCAGTTCCCTGTCCTTCTTGAACCGGGGAGCCCAGAACTGGACGCAGTACTCCCGGTGTGGCCTCACCAAGGCAGAGTAGAGAGGGAGGATGACCTCCCTCGACCTGCTGGCCACACTCTTCTTGATGCACCCCAGGATGCCATTGGCCTTCTTGGCCACAAGGGCACATTGCTGGCTCATGGTCATCCTGTTGTCCACCAGGACTCCCAGGTCTCTTTCCACCGTGCTGCTCTCCAGCAGCTGCTCAAAGAGCAGATCTGCTCTTTGGAACTAGACCACTCCTTGACTCCCCTTACCCTGCTTTTACCCACAGCTAGGAGACAGCTTGAACCTTGAAACTTCTCTCAAGCTTTGACACTGGTGTTTACCACTTCCACCTTCTCCCACAAACAGCAAGCAAATCAGTGTGTTAAATAAAACAAATAATTATTTTGTGCTGGATTTTGATACTAGAAGTAAATCTGACTCCCAGAAAAACTGAAATGAAAGCTCACATGGAAACAAAAAACTCCCGATACCTACTCTAAGAAATCGTGATCCTTTAGAATGGAAATTTTTGCATTTCTCTGCTTGTCCAGTGGTGGAAAATATTTGAGGAGAGTATCTGCATAAAAACACATTTTAGATATTTAAATAAATGGCATGCAGAAGAAACCACAATCCTCAATTCTGAAGTGACATTTCAACCATATTTTTCAAGTAGCTACAGGACAAAGACAAAAACCTGCTACGTTTTGGTGAACTTTAACATCACCAAAAATATATCTACTTCTCAAAATCTATCTGCAATCCCCGGGATTGTATCCTTATAATGGAAATCCTGACTCAAACTGAAGTTATGAACCACTCTCACCAACTTTAGTTTGTGGGGATCAGGACTTAAATCCTGAAGTCAATGTTACAGTCTAAGACATCCAGTTGGAAGCTCTACATACATGCTGGTGAGAGTCGCAATTTTACAAAAGGAAAAGTTTCCAAAGAACACTGAATTTTAAAACTGCAATCCCTATATTCTGTGCAGTTCAAAGTGGTATCAAACTCTATTCCACTTCTTGGAAATATATACAAATATCTTAATGGCACTAAAAAAAAAATCATAATGCCTTAGTATGCATTGTGCATATATTTATATATACATATCTGCCAGAGCATGTGCTTCTTCACTATCCTTTAGTTATCCCTTTGGACCCCATCTCCTCCTGAAATTAACATGCTCAGATGCTCTGCTCTCTACTGTTGTACCTTTCAATGTCAAAACAATCTATATATCCAACCTGATGAGACATAAACACTGCTGTGAGGGTTATTCATGGCAACAAATCCATATTCTAGTAGCAGTCGCTGATTATCATGAGGCCCATAGCAGATAAATACTTCTTCATATTTTCTGCACTGTGAATTTGTCCGAATTTCATAGCTTCTTGTCTGCTCATTAAATGCAGCCTTTACCTTCAAGAAATTAAAAAGTTTTATTCTTGGCAGGAAGACAGGGTGAAAAAGGAATCAGAGCTTAAATATTAAAACCCAACAGTATTGAGCATTCCTCTAACTGCAATAAAAGAGAAAGTGTTACAGATGTCTGAAAAGGCAACCCATTTGGACAATTCCACACCAGGATTACTCTAAAAATACTAGTATGAAGAACAACAAACATCAAAACCTTAGTCTGCAGGATGTGCCACCCACCGTGTAGACTTATTAGAGAGGCCCCAAATCCACAAATAAAGGTGGCTTCATGCAGAGCCATCTTTGGCTATCCCAGCTCTATGTTGGCACACAGTCCCTGACATAAGGTGGAACGGCTCTATATACTTTCCTAAGGCTGCTCACAAGCGTCAGCCAGAGGTGAAGTACACAGGGACCACATAACTCAAGATTTGTCTCAGGAGCTGAGCCTTTTGGGAGAGCAGAGTAGGGTTATATTTACAAGTGGCTCTTCCCAACAGCTACCGTGGATGCAAATCTTACGCAGCCATTTTGGGCTCCCCCTGTACCCTCGCTTTGCCACATAAACTGAAACATACGAATCCTCTTTATTCAACTGCCTTGGGCTGAATAGCAAGCTCCAGGGCATATATGAACCATGAGTACTCAGCCTGTGTGTGTCCTCAATAGACAATTTCCCCAGTATGAGATCTCTCACTAACCTCCAGACACTCCTAATCCATCACATAAATGCATACTGGATTGAGATAGTGCATTCACAAGTAAATAAATTAAGTGATTTATTTTTAGTTTCTTACCTGAACATTTGGACTGTGGTTTAACAAATCTAAATACGGTGCCAATGCATAAACATCTGGCTCAAGAGAAAAACATTCCCTCTGTGAATGTTTCATGTATATTGTCCTGGTATTAATAGTGCACCAAGCCCACTCCAGAGCACTGTAGTTAAAAATAGTTCCTGTGTTCTCAGCAAACAAAGGCTGCAGGGAGGAGAAAAAAGCCTTGGAAGACATGTACAGCTCATGGACTGTCGTTCTCTGCTCCTGAGCCTTCTTTCTTAAAGGTTCAGGAAGAAGGCTCACTACATCATGCTCCAAACAAACAGGGCAAGTGTATGTCCTGGGTAAAACGTCAAGATATGGCTTCCACAGAGATTTCTCACCAGCATGCTTCTCTGCTACTAAAAACGTGCACAGTGCTATCAATGGAGATACAGGAGGCTTCCATCTATTAGAAAATAAAATAAAAATGCCAACATAACAGATACACAGAGGTGAGATAGGAAATGGATGCAGCAGTATTTTATATCTCTTCTAGTTCTTTTAAATTTTATAAATAGCTTCTATTTTAAACTTCTTTGTAGTTCATCTCCAAGTCCTTTTGATGATTTCAAAGGGGCTATAAAAAGCTGGCTCACCTCTTGTATTGTTTTTTAGTTGTTTCGGGGTTNACGTAACAAGTACTCAACATCCAGCGCAGGTCTTTGTTCTGAATTTTCTAAAAGGCCATGTTCATGTGACTGCTTTGCAATCCCATCTTATCCCCCTTCTCCTATTGAAGCATATTCACAAATTCCCAAGAAACCATTCATAACTGGCATTTAGGTGCAAGCTGGCTCTAGAGGCAGGTCAAGTTCAAGCCTGTACCATCCCTCCAGTTCTGCCTAGCTAAAAGGGGGTGCTCTGTGTCCAAGCCTTATTTATCTGAACATCCCACATGCATGGAAGTCCACAAGAAAGACTCATACAAGTTAGGGTATTCAGTTTAAAGCCCTACCACCACTTAAGATGATTAATCTACTAACGAGCAACCCACAGGAAAGGCCAGCTTTCCCATAAAGTGTCACTTCTCACTTACTTCATAATGTATTCTCCCAAGCAGCTACTAAGGACAGTACCCGTGGTGAGCAAGCATTTCTCAGGTAATGAAATAACCAGATCCCCTGCCTTTGAGGGAGAAAAAAAAAAAACACAACACACACAAAGAATAGTAAAGGTCAAGTGTAAACTACTCATCGACTATGTGATTTCTGAACAGACAGACATTCCCCAGAGAACACTAACGTCAGGAAGCAAACAGATGTGATGCTGAACTCGATGGAAACTGGCATGGTTTTAAGACAGTCACAGTCCAGGAAGGAGGACAACTGTCACCTGCAGAAAGTTAGCTGTTCACAGAAAGTTTGGGGTCTGGCTACTCACTTTCTTGGTACGGAGATAAATTTTAGATTAGATCTCACAAATACTTGAACTTCTATCAACATAGCAGTATGTGGTAGGGATAATTTAGGTCATGTCTATCCTGACCTTGTTTGCCAAGCTAGTGTGTGTGTAAATCAGGTTTCATGCCTGGCTTGAGCCTTACGTGTCCATGCCTGTAGGGACAGGACATGAACCAGGTCAATACTCTCCCCTTCCCATTCCTCTCCTGAGTTTCCTTATCTTGCTGAAGCCCAGTTGAGTCTAGCTCTCATTTCACTCACTGCAAACTCACACCATTGTGGATAACCTGAGTCTCTGGCTTCAACTGCTGGCTTTAACCCTGAGCCAGCATAACATGCACTGTTCTCCACGCGATTTCTCCACTGCATCTCCTTCCTACCTCTTGCCATACTCTCTATTTCACAAAAGGCTGTGGGTCTGATTCCTCATTATTTGATATGCTATTCTCATACCAGTTAGGAAATTTCTCCAACAAGTCTATTTCCCAAGAGGCACTTTTCAGTAAGACTTCAGTCTTTCTGTGCCCATATCTGAAGGGCAAGGTATTTTTTCTACCATTCCCCTTTTCTGCTGGAAATCATAGAAATTATGATTCTATTCGCTGGTCTACCAGCAAAGAAGAGGGCCATCAATGTGAGGTTAATGCCATGGTTTCACATTATGGCTAAGATAATCTAAAGCCAAATGCTGCTTAAAGCCCCATTCCTTTCCTCCATCTCCCTTCCCAATACGCCATTCCTCCAACACTGGTCTGACCAAGATGGGAGATTTCAAGGAGCAAAGCTATCAAAGCTAGTAATTTTTCTGAAGAGAGAGTTTTCCGTTAGTTTAGCTTCCAAATGCAACTTACCACACGAGTGAGGAAGACTGCTACAGCCAGTGCAAAAGAAGCTGTGGGAACCAGTGGCTGAGGGAAAAGGCATACACGAGGTAAGAGGCCTGCCCCTTCTGGTTTCAGTTAGCCACTGATTGCCTTAAACTGAAACACAAGACTACATGCTAAATCTCTGTAAACGAGCCCAGGAATGTCTTCATCCTACACGTCGTCAGGTTACATATGATATCATCTTATGGATATGCCAACACTACCAATTCTGGTATTAGGCTAGAAATTACATTCACAACAGGGACTGCGAAGACATTGCCTGGAATTTTGAGCTTTGCTTATTGCAAAAGTCATGGAGCCTCGCTCCATGAACCTAAGGAGCTCTTGCATTAGAACCAACTAACCTGAAGTGCTTTTGTTGTCATCAGTCCTCTTCCTGTATCTGAAGTAGGAACAAAGAGGATGCTTAAATACATCTATATATGTAAAATACAGGAGACTATGATAAGCTGCAATAAATCAACAGGCCAGCAAGGAAAAGCTCTAAAAGAACATATATTATCTCTCACAGATCACAAAAGCCAATTATGGATTGTTTCAGATATATACCTCATTTCTTTGTTCTCTGATTCTCTTTTTACTTTTCAGGACCCTGTGAAAGCCCTTCCCCAGCAACACCTGCTGTCCAGTTTAGCAATTACTCAACTTCTTTTCCCCAAGCTTAAGAGATATTACTTTCTTCTTTAAAACTGTGCTACTACCACTTAAAGTCTTCAATTCTACAAGGAATTTGACATAGGTGTGCATGTTTTGTAGCATACCAGAGTATTCCTCTACCAGAGTTTTCCACAAAAACATCTTTACATAAGAAACAGTTAGCAGTACTTCAGGCTTCCACACGTACTCGTTTACGTTAAATGACATTCACGTGCATTTGCCAGAAGTCCTTAAAGGATTAACAGTAACTGGCTTTTTTTTTTCTTGATGCCAGCCAGGTTTGTGATTCCAAATGAAAGTAGGAATCTAACATTCTTTGAAGAAATAAATATGTACCACCAATAAATAATTAACACATTACCCCAAAACTGTGCTGGCCTTAAATTACTGTCTTCAAATCCTCTGTCTTTCAGCCACTTCTTAAGTTTAATGTATTCCAGTTTGTGACTGCAGTTGACTAAAAATAAAAAAGAGGGGATTAACGCTATACAGTAACACTCTATCTGAAAATAAAGGAAATTGAAAAATTTTACTGTATGGTCAGAAAAACTGTATTTTGGACATTTTAGGACAGCATAATAGAATAGCAAGAAAGGCTCCCCTTGAATTAGCTTAATAAAGTTATTGGCCTTTGGGAACTGGGAGCTAGCACAACTGTAGGAGTTATCCTGCATATTCAAGGGTCAAAGAATTTAAGAACGACACAGGACTTCCCATTAGCCAGAAAAGAGAGCTCACAATATTCACTATGCTCTGCTTTGGGACTGGAAACGAATGCTAGAATACTTGCATAGAAAAAGCTAACATTTACGAATGTTATTTTCAAAGCACAAAGGTGTTTGACAAATATACACCACAAAATGACACCCTGGCAAATAACTGGTTATTTTATTATTGAACAGTACTGCCAGCGGTAGTACCTCCATCCACAAAACTCTGCAAGTGTTTTCTTTTTCTCTTTCGATCTGTCCGGCCTCTGCTTTTCTTCATATTCAGAAACAGATTTTCCCTTATTTAGACAACCTGAATTTAAAAAAAAAAATAATAATTACTTCCCAGCATAGCATTCTTCCTCCCCAGGTGCAGGACCTTGCACTTGCTTTTGTTGAACCTCATTAGGTTCTCCTCTGCCCAGCTCTCCAGCCTGTCCGTCACGCTGGATGGCAGCACGGCCCTTTGGGGTGTCAGCCACCCCTCCCAGTTTGGTATCATCAGCAAATTTGCTGAGGATGCACTCTGTCCCCTCATCCAGGTCATTAATGAATATATTGAACAAAATTGGACCGAGTATTGACCCCTGGGGGACACCACTGGTTACAGGCCTCCAACTAGACTCTGTGCCGCTAGGAAGTAGTTCTGAGGAGAAGGATCTGGGGGTCCTCGTAGACAGTAAATTATCCATGAGCAAGCAATGTGCCCTTGTTGCCAAAAAGGCCAATGGAATTCTGGGCTGCATAGGGAAGAGTG
>VYZM01011959.1:270809-281271 GCA_013398915.1 Dromas ardeola | reverse complement strand
CCGGCCCCCCCCCCCCCCCCCGCCGCTCGGCCAGGCCTTCGCTTTCCCGGCCTGACAGACGAGACCCCGAGAACCGCCCGTGCGAAATGAACCCCGCTTGGGATCGCCTGTGCCCCCTCCCATTTTAAGGCAGAGAAGACCGAAGAGTGTAACGAGAAACGCCATCTCCCCTCAGCGGCCCAACAGCGGCTCCGGCTCCCTATTCCCTCACGGGCTGAAATGGCGGCGGGGGAGACGGCAGAGATGGCGACGCTGCCCGGTGTCCCCCTGCCGCCGCCGCCTCACAGCCGCCCACCCGCAGGCCCACCTGCCAGAGAGGAAGCGGGCTCCGCCATTCCCGCCGCTGCCACCCGCTACCGCCGGTCCCCGCCCGCTCGCACCGCCCCTTCCCACGTCGGGAGGCGGGCCGCCCCCGCCGCCATCTTAGGTGCGTCCGCTCGCCCCCGGGCGCTGTGTGAGCGTCTGTGGCTAGCAGCCAGCTCGTCCTCTCCTTGTCACTACGGAGAGCAGAGGCGCGAAAGAGGGGGACGGTACGCGGCGCCGGAGGTGGGTGAGGGGGGGAGTGTCGGCTGTCCCTCCGAGCCCGCCCCGCAGCTCCTGGCTGCGTTCATTCCCTCTGCGGGGCGCGGCGGCCGGGCTCCTTTGAGGCGCCGGGGGCTTCGTCGTGGCGCTGGGGTCTGCTTTACCTTCTCTTGTGGGGAAGGAGAAGCAGCCCCGAGGAGGTGTTGGTGAGGGAGTCGTGCCGGTTTGCGGTGAGGTGGGACCTCCATGGCGGACCGTGAGGGTGGCCGCTGGCCCCGGTGAAGTCAGTCGGTAGCTGGGCGGGCTTTTAGGAGCTGGCTGCGATTTCGCCCTCGCTAGATGTCTGATCGTGGTTAGTTGCGAGCTGATTTGGACGGGGAAGGGCAATTAAGTCAAAAGTGAAAAAAAAAAAAAAAACTCTAGCGTTTTAAACTCGCTTTTGTGGGGGAAATGCATCTTCTTTAAATGTATTATGCCTGTGAGGGAAAAAAACAGCAAGCAGGCTCTGTATCTAGAGCTGACTGATGCGTTAGACAGGAGAAACTGTAGTCCACTGTAGTCCACTGTTTCCCTCTAAAAACGCTCGAATTGGTTCTCTGCCCGACGCTTGAAGACCAGGGCACTTCTGCCTTTTTTTTGAGCTTGAGTTTTTCAGCTTTGGCTGCATCTGTGCTTGGATTGAACCAGTTGAATATCCTCAAAAGAAGGAAATGGCCTTCCTGTAAGGTGTAGTGTATGCGTAGAAGAGCTTACTCCCATCAAAAGTTAATTTAATACTGAAGATTAGTCATTGACTTTCTTCCTCACTGATTGGGCTTTCTTCAAAACATTAACACCTGTATTTATTTATTTAACTGTATTTCTCTGCAAATACCTCATGCTGCTTTAGTAAGTTACAGTTAGTGTGCGCTCTAATGTAGTTTTACATAATTCAAGGTGGAATTCTAAATAGGATTTTAAAGTAAAAAAACACTTTAATCCATTTTCAGATAGCCATCTTTGTCCATCCAAGTGTGAAATTTTCTTCTTTGCCATTTGCAGTTATTGTCACTTTGGCATACATCCAGAGAGGACAATGTCCAGTGTGCCAGTGGCTGTGGTGACCGGGTCCAACAAAGGGATTGGATTTGCAATTGTGCGGGCTCTGTGCAAGCAGTTCCCGGGAGATGTGTACCTGACAGCCCGAGACCCCGGCCGTGGCCAGGAAGCAGTGGCAAAGCTCCAGGAGGAAGGGCTGCGTGCACTCTTCCATCAGCTGGATATCGATGATCTGCAGAGCATCAGAGCTCTCCGTGACTTCCTAAAGGAGAAATACGGAGGGCTGAATGTGCTAGTTAACAATGCAGGGATCGCTTTCAAAGGTAGGAAGCGGACTGTCTGGGATAGTCCTATGTGCTACAATGCTACATGGAAAAGAATAGTAGATGCCATCAAGGATTTTAGAAAGCTTCTTATACAGGACTTCTGTGCCAATGGCATGCTGCTTTTTTGGCTGGGCAAGCTGCCTACCTTAAGCATGATGACAGGGCAATGTGAAATGGCTCTTCCTCTAGCATCTGTTGGGCTAACTGTGCATGTAAACATGCTTCCCTGGAGTATTGTATTTGCATCACATCAGAGCATGAAAATACTTAAGGCACACGGTGCATGTGAGCAGAGTTGTGTTTATTGCCTCCATGCCCATGAGTTTCGTCAGGCCCATGGGAACCCATCATCTCTGTGAATATCAGCCTTGTTCCTTGGGGAATCTGTGTTTTCTCTCTTCGGCAAGCCCCATACTTTGTTCTATGCATTACCTGCTCAAGGATTCTAGTTGATAAAAAAGAACCTTTGGCCCTGGGTGATTTTGTCATCTTTGTTTAACTTTCTCAGGCCATTCAGTTACCTATAGAACAGTTAACCTAATTCTTGCTGTGCTGAGCAAGAGTTTAACCCTTTCATCTTCTAGTGGATGGGAAGGCAAGGAAAGTGAGGAAGACACAGCAGTTGTAAGGTAGCAGAGTGCATTTTTCTTGTAGGTGTTTACAAAAACAGACTGAGAATCATGTTAGCTCCAGATATAGCAAATCACAAGCACGCCAAGTTAATTTCCCTGCCAGTACAAATTTGTTCCATATTTTGGGTGGGTTTTTTTTGTTTTATTTTAATCTCTTTGCCTGATCTCTAGTTAGGACATGTAACTGTTCGAGTACAGTGTTGTGCTGACTCATCTGCTCGCAGCATGAGTTAAGGAGGCCTGTCAGGTAGTGTGGATCAAACCTCACCTGCTACTGAAGAAGGAGCTTCTTATGTAGTGGGACTGCAACGATGGTGTTCTGAAGTTCAGTCACTGTATATTTTGCTTGGTACTTCACAGGAAGATTGCTTGTGTTCAAGATCAGCTTAATAGGAGGCAACTTTTAATATGAGCTCAGGATGTGCTCAAGATGTTACAGTCTTTTAACTGTTGCTGCAAGGTTTTATTTCTGTCCATGCTTATAATTTATAAAGCCTGCGGGTGCTCAGACCAGTATTTCTTCAATTCATAACGAGGTCCTTAGCTCAACCTATAGTGAGTTAGTGGGAGACTGGGCTGCAGCAACAGCAGTTGAAGTGCAATGTGTGTTTCCTGTTGCTGATTTGGCAGCAGCTGTAGCCTCCATCAAGGTGGGTACCTGAGCAGGTGAAATAAAAGCTCCTCAAATTGCTGCAGCAAGATTTGTTAGAGCTCATCTGTGAGAAATCTTAGATGTATTATTATGGAGCCACTGAACAGATAAATAGGTAAAATAGCATAACCAGTGGAGTTACTGTTAACATCCTTTACTACACCATAGATTTTTAATTTTTTTTTTATTTAGAAGTTGCTTCCAGACGTTTAGCCTAGACTTTCTTCAAGCTGACAACTTACTGTGAGTCAGCAGTAGGTCATACAATTAAGAAATGCGATAGAGGAGCCAGCTGTAGCTGTTGTTGTGTAAGTATCTAGGACAGAGGGGTTAACACCTGTGTAAGAACTTGCTGTGATGCTTATCTCATATTTTGGCTTTAATTCTTGCTTCTGAGATTGACATTTCTATCCAAGCTTGCTTCTTGCCTCGCCAGGTTTCTGCTACCATCCCAGATTTATGCTTTCCTTTCTTTATTGTAGTACTGTGTGTCATTGCTGCCTGTCAAAGAATAGATTTGCCATTAAATTTAATTTGTTGTTCTGTTTTTGTGCTGCACTACAGATAGTCCATCAAAGTCCTTAGTCCAGCAAAAACTGTTCATGTATGAAATGATATGTACCCGTGGGTTGCCTTCTGAATGAGCTTCTGTGAGAACAGTCATTCTAGTAATGCTTATTAAATCAAAGGAGTGTGTATCTATCAGATGTTACAAGTAATATATCTTGTTAGAGAAATGAGTGGGTTTTGGAGTGTAGGGAAGCTTCTGTCTTGCAAGATGAGTATGGTATTGTGAGTTTGGAGTTGTGTAGGTTTTTAGTTTCTTCTCACACTCTTGCAGTAGGTCATGGTCTGGCTTCGTGTCTCGGATTTAAATGCAAGTGATTTGCAAAACTTGATGCCATCGGTGCCCACTGCTCGAGAGTATCAATAAGTTAGCCATTAAAGCTGTGTTTTGCAAGAAAAACACAACTACATCAAATACTAAATGACCTGTTACTGCTTCTCTTTTGAGTTTACATAAGTCTGAGCTATGGAGACAAGTGAAGACCTGCCTAATCTGTGTAGGTGGCCTTCATCACTGCAGAGATAGAGCCTGTAGCAGAAGAGGAGGAATGCTGACTTCCCCCTCAAAATAGAGGATGTGTAACATACAGCTTATGGCTGAGCCAAATTGTCAGCTGATGGCACATCCTACCCCACTTTTGGTGGTGGCAAGCTGTCAATTCTGTCTGATGAAATCATACGCTTACAGTGCAGTTCCATGGTCTGCTTATGCTTACCTAAATCAGCTCCCTTTCCTAGCTGCTAATTCCCACTCCTTTGTTTGTGTTAGCAGCAGATCTGTCAGTTCAGGGGGTTTTTATGACACAAGTATTTATCAGTTTGGGGGTTGGTTGGTTTTTTTTTTTTTCAGACTGCACCAAATCTTACCCCTGCATTCTTTATAAAAGCCTTTACAGTGTTCATTGCAGTTCAGTACTGCTCTGACTTCAAGTCCCAGGTAAGAACCCAAGACATGACAACTTGAGAGTTAGGATATAGAAGCAGTTGTCTGCCATGTTGTTGGATGTTAGTACTGGGGTCGTAGTTTAAGTTTTACATTTTCAGTGGCAGCATCCTAGATCCAGGATCTTCCCTTCTGATTTCCTCTCTGCTCCCTGCCTTCCCCTGGTGTGTCAGGGTGGTGGCAAAGTGCTGTGCTAGGCACTTAAGAGGAGAGGGCACCTCAAAGTTTACTTGCATGTGGTAGTGACAGCCCAGACTGAGCACTGGGTGTGAGTAAGTGCAGGCAGGTTAGTGGGCAGGTTGAGGAGCACACCCTGTGAGAGCAGTCTTGCCTTGTCTCTTCATATAAAAGACACAAAGATAAATGGCCTGTGGGTTGGCAAATGACTCTGCAGAGGGATAAAAGTGAATCTCCTGGGTCAAAGCTAAAGCCTTCAGCTAAGAACAGGTGAAAAAGTAATTAGCTCATTATTAATATAATATTGCAGAGCTGGATTTTTTCATTAATAAGAATGTGAGTGTTAGTGATATTGCTTTTTTTTAAATGTATTTTAATTGATCATATGCTTGTTTCCTAATTATAAAAAAAAAAAAAAAGAAGGAACTAAGATAAATTTTTGGGTTTTGGTAGTTTGGTAATTTCCTTTTAAACAGTAGTACAATTCTGATTTATTTATTTTATTTATTTATTTTCCCTCCCTTGCTACCACCTCTTATGAAAAGTTCATGACACAACTCCATTTGCAGTCCAAGCAGAGGTTACACTGAAGACAAACTTTTTTGGAACCAGGAATGTTTGCACAGAATTGTTGCCTCTTGTGAAGCCTTGTGGTAAGCATAACATAACAAGTAGAGAAGTAGTTTTATATGAATTTTGGTCCTCGTTAAATGGGAAAATCTTGTCCTGCTGTGTCAGAAGCACGAAGCCCCATAGCAAGAGGAGTGCACCTTGCTGTACTGTAGGTAAGAGAAGAGATGGCCTTTCCTGACCCCAAAATGTCTCTGCTGTGTATACTTCTATCTACTTTCAAGCCAGTCACGTTCTTCTGTTATGGATTGAAGTGGAATTCTCATGGTGCCTTCAAGAAGACATGAAGAACTTACCCGTGCATGTTCTGTCCATGTTATCTGTCTAGATAAATTGTTACTGCTTCAGAAAGGACCTTTTGATGATATAACTAGGGTAAGGAAGTGTCTAAAAACAGTGTTTCAGCTGAGTTTGATGCGAGGTGCCCATACTTGCTACTGCTGAAGAAACCTTCTCAATAGGCTGTTAGTCTGTATCTAGATAACAGCTTTTGCTGTATTTGCAAGTGTCTACTGATGTAGTTATAAATGGCACTTATCACAGAATACCAGGTTGGAAAGGACCTCAAGGATCATCTGGTCCAGCCTCAAAGATGAAGGTTACACTTGAAGATGTACATTAAGTTACTGTGATTTGGTGATGTTGGAAGCAACTGGAAGAAAGCACTTTACCTAAAATGATAAATAGAATGAACCAGGGTCAGAGAAGAGATATGTATTGATAATAAAGAGGTATTAGCAACATGCAAATAATCTGTATTCGTTGTATGACTGTTCTGCTGAGAATGCTCCCTTTCTCGAAACCTGGGAGCACTGGAAGTGCCCTGGAATGCTAGTGACATATCACAGATCATTTGAACAGAGGGTATTTGGATCCAATACCCACACCAAATCGAAGTTGTTTTTTTTAAAATACAATTCTTTTTGAGACTTGTGATCACTATATATTTTAGTGGTTATTTGGATAAGTGCTTGCTGTTATGAATGAAGTGTTGTCTATACCAACATTTAAATACATCTAGGTTTTTAAGAGAAAAAAAGTTGAGCAGATGAGAGAGAAGCTGGGAACTGTTAGTCCCTAGGGATGAAGGAAAGGCTAGAGTAAATGAATTTTGGGGGCTGGTAGGGGAGACACTAAACAGCTCCAAAATTGCAGTTTAGTCCTGTTGTACTAAGGGTGAAGGACAAATATGCTACAAAGTTATTAGCAGCAAGGATTAATTTCTGTGGCTTTTAATATCTAAATCCTCATGTTCGTTCCCGTGTTGGTAGTCTGAATGGTTGTGAACTAGCAAGAAAGAAGGAAACTGTAACATAATTTTAGGGAAGACGAGTGAATTACTGATTCAGCTGACTCATTCCTCTGTACTGAAGTGCTGGGAGATAAATGGCCTACTGCAGTTTTGCATGCTGGGATTTGTAAATCTTCAGGTATTCTGTAAACAAACTGATGGTCTCACTGTGTTAAGAACTCAATTGATTTTGTTGAGTTCTGTATTATCCTGGCTTTTGAGGTACGTTTTCACAGCACTTTACTCAAGCTGTTGCAGAAGTGAGAGCATTTTCAACCAGAACTTCAAGAGTAAAGTCTGGTTGCCATTACTGAGAAAGCCACTTACTACTATGAATGTGCCTACAGATTGTAATAGGCTATTTCCTGGAAGAATACCTGAAGTTCAGTAGAGAGCTCTTGCAGGTTCACACCTTAAATTACCCTCTCTAATGGTATTCACTAGAAACACTTGATGTTGAGTTAACTGTGATCTTCCAGAAGTTCTGCAAAATAGCCCACACAAAATATTTTGCAGGTATTCACTGAAGTAGTGAATACATAACTGTAGAGCAAGCCCACTTCTGTGTCGGGGCTCGTTTAGTGTGTGTAGAAGTAATCAGTCTTTATTCTCTTTTACCAGGGAGAGTGGTGAATGTCTCTAGTATGGTAAGTAGCTCAGCTCTGGGAGGCTGCAGCCGAGAACTACAGCAGAAGTTTCGCAGCGACACGATCACTGAGGATGAGTTAGTGGAACTCATGACCAAATTTGTGGAAGATACCAAGAAAGGCATGCATGAGAAAGAGGGTTGGCCAAATACTGCCTACGGGGTATCCAAAATTGGTGTCACGGTCTTGTCCAGGATTCAAGCCCGGATGTTAAATGAGAAAAGAAAAGGTGACCACATCCTTCTCAATGCCTGCTGTCCTGGATGGGTGAGAACAGACATGGCAGGTCCCAAGGCCACTAAATCGCCAGATGAAGGGGCTGAGACCCCAGTTTATTTGGCCCTTTTGCCTTCTGATGCTGATGGTCCTCATGGCCAGTTTCTTAGTAACAAAACTGTTCGAACCTGGTGAGCTTACGTATGTGGACCCATGCAAGCGGTAATATGACTGTGGATTAGCCTGTGCCCTGGGAGGGCATTTAGCCAGAGCCGTCTCATCTTGTCCACAGCAGCAGCAGGGTCCTTTGTCATTACAGTGAGGGTTACAGTTTTGGTACTCCTCTGGGATTAAGCCTACACTGGGGTACGCTTCCCGACAGTCTCCATTAGCCTGCTCACGGCATTGGCTGTGCAGCCCAGAATCCAATTTGTGGGTGTTCCAGCCTGGATGATACAGGCTAATTTGGTGTTCCCCTCATGTAGAAGTGCCTGACCTTGTTTACCTGAATTTACTCTTAATTAAATCATTGCCAGCCTTTCTCCCACTCCCCCGAGACAGATCTCTGACATGGAGTTGGGATGAGGAAGCAGATGCCTTACTCTTTCTCAGCACAATAGATCTTTCTAGGGACCATAGTTGCTTCTTGAGGTTGTGCAGGGTTTCTTAGAGGGGGAGTGGGTTATTCTGAGATCTACAGTTTCATCAGTTTGGGGGGGGGCTAATAAGACCAGGACAGAATCACTGCTGTCTAGAGATTCCTTATTATCAGTACAAAATGAAGTTAGGTGTAAACAAAAATAGCAGTGACATACCACTAATAGAATTTCATCATTTTGCTTTATTAATACCAATAAATGATTACTTGCTGATTTGTATTCATGCAACTGGCTTATTCTGATACTAAAAATTTATAATGTTTGAAAATACAGTTTCAGTTTCTGCAGCTGAGTTTGTAGCTGGAATGTGTGATGTTTGGACTATATAAAGAGAAAATAAACTACAGAACTGGTACAGCAACTATTCCTCTGGACTTACAGTTCACTTATTGCACAGCCAGAAGTTTCCTTATTAAAAACCTGAATTAAGTGCTCCCCCAGGCTGTGGGGCAGGGGGCTGGAGTGAGGTGGGGTTTGGTCACCCCCAGGCTATAACCCTGCAGCGTACTCTCCAGCAAGGTGGGCGCAGCCCTGCTTTTGGCAGGGGGGGAGGCTGCTGCCCTCTTCCCCTTGCTGTGAGAAGCTGAAGGAGCTGGAAACAATTGCCTGTAAACCTGTCATTAGTAATGACACATCAGCAATGGACATGTTAATTCTTAATCGGGAGTCAGCAAGACAATGTCAAAGTGGCTTAGCTGACTGGGTTTTACGTGGGCTTCCCCTGGTACAGTTTGTGTTCAGGAAGGCCTTGGACCAAGAGACATAAATAACATGAGTGGTTTTGGTAATCACTTAACAGCACAGAACAAAGGTGTGATTGTTAGTTGTTTGGTTGTTTGTTTTTTTTTTTAAGGATACAGGAGCTATTGTTTTTATGAAGATGGAAGTATTTGCCATGTGAGTCATGCCCCAGAGCTCGTGGAGGAGCAGGATGAGTGCTGCCCCAACCATTCTCATAGTAATCTATTCTCAATGAAGAAAAAAAATCTGAGGCCTTTAGTTTAGGGGCAACAGGTCAGTTACAAAATCCCCGCACGAAGTTTTTAATGCATTTTATGTACTACCCACAGGCTGCCTACAGTGTGGTAGCTCCAAAAGTTAATGCAGTGACTTGACTGTCATTCTGATGTGCAACAGAAAGAACCACGGTTTGTGTGTGCTCTTCTAGTTGTCTCAGTGGTACCTCAGCGAAATGAAACATGGCTGTTCTGATTTAGTAATGATTTGTGCACTACTTCAAGAGATGTAATCCAACATTGGAGAATCATACCTAGTTCTTCATACTTGAAATGCTGCTCGAGTCATTAAGTTTCAAAAGCTGCCTGCCTTTTCTGTTGGCATGTACAGACTTTCCAAACAAACCGTGACCCAGCTTTCATACGGTTTGTGTGAAGACCAGACTGTGAGAGTCCTAGGTGCCTTTAACATAGGTGGATAGTGTCCTTTGTTAAATACAAATTAGTTTCTAAGTATCCCCTGTGCTCTGTAGAGCTCCTTCTTGAGTCTAACTCGGGATCTGGGTTGTTTTTTTTGTTTTTCATGTTCAACCCAAACAAATTATAAGTTTTGAAGTTTTACAAAGGGTGTACTTCTTATATATTCCCTTTCACAACACTTGTTCTTTGTTAACCCTACTGACCCTGTTTCAGGGAAAGGAAGCAAAAGGGAAGATGATGGGTAAGTCGCCATCTTCAAAAATGTCATTTTATCATGGTGAAATTGGTTATAATGCAGAAAGTTTCTTCTGGTACGAGTAGAAAGAAGAACAAGGGGACAGATCTTTTCACAACCTTTGCAGCGGTGGTGCGGTAGTTGAGGAAGGAGAATCAGCAGTGTGGGATCAACCTCTGCCACAGGAGGGGGAAAGAAGAGGTGGAAAATCCTGGCTTTTCACAGGTCAGAGTCGGGAAGGACCTTGTGCGGGCGCAGCAGGTGTCCCTGTGGCACTGGCAGGAGGGCTGTGTCCCGGGAAGAGGGCTGGGATGGCGCAGGCAGGCTGCCAGGGAAGGGCTGTTTGCTGGGAGCAGAATCGGAGGGCAGCGCGTGTGGCAGGCTGGGTCTTTGGACAGGGCTTGCATTGTTCAACCAAAATGACAGAAAGGTCTTTTTTTTTTTTTTTTTTTTTTTTTTTTTTTTAATCTCCCCCCTCCTTTCTCCCCCTG